>APFE030513467.1:0-48128 GCA_000404065.3 Pinus taeda
TAATCTTGTTGCCAAAGCTTGTTGACAACAACATTGACAGGAAATGATGGCGGTTGGTGCCAAAGAAAAGTGATGTTTAACATTGTGGTGGGAAAAGGATTAACGGGCCATGCAAATGAGTTAGAGTTGCAGGATCGTCCATTGCTAGAACAATCATGCCACAAGAAATGTTGTATGTGGCGGTATGTAAGTAAAAGATTACATGGAAACTGTATTAGCTTTTAGCTAGTTATGTGACAACTTAATGATAATTCATTAATGATTTCATAACAATGGTTAAGGGATGGAATCCCTTATGAGCCATTGAGTGAGGGGTGAAAACCCTCACGAGCGTTTAATAATAAGATTAAACATTTGCTGGTTTTCACCCTACGAGGTTTCCAGGGTATATTGGTGTTCAATGGTGTGATTGCCTTTTGTGTCAGTTTGATGATGACGAATCGTTGATGTTGATGGTTATTTATTTGATGGCATGATCATATTGTCCAAGTAGGAAACTAATTAATATGTTTATGGAAATTATGAAATGGATGCAAGGATTTATGAGACAGTTTATGTTATTATACTACCACGGTGGTGGTTAAAGGTTATGCAATGGTTATGTAACTTACTGTCTGTGATGGAAATTTACTTGATGTACTAATGAATATTATATCTAATGATTAATGATGAATTGTGGAGTTGTGACTTGGATAATTACTTGCGGTAATTTGTATAAAAAAATTTCTAACTCCCTACTTTTACATGCAAGGTTACCGGGGTATGTTACAAGTGGTATCAGAGCTAAAGGTTGCAGTACTGGCGCCTTTGGGAATTGGTAAGTGGAAAAGAAATTGAGGTACGCCACAAGTGGCATTAACTCAGGTATGTGTTCAACCATTAGCATATTGATTTGTGTAGTACACTACCTTCGGCATGATATGTGCGAATCATGTTTATAGCTGCTTTGAGTAGTAAGTAATAAAGTTGTTGCGTAACTATGTTCATGACATTGGATTCGTGATGATGATAAAAGACAATGAAAATTTTGTCGCACTTAAGAACAATATTGAACACTCAATGCACTTATGAAAAATCTTGAACATTCATTGACGAAAGTGACAATCAACAACCCACTTTTGATTCGCAAATATGGCGATAACAATGATGTATTTATTAAATAGGATTGATGTTGAAATGAACTAATTTTAATGAGTCAATGCATGAATGTAAAATACGGGGATGTCCTTGGATTTGACGATATGGTGTTTAAAAAAAAAAAGAGAGACTGTGCAAGACAAGCAGGGGCAAGAGCCAGTGCATGCGCAACGTCCACCTGAAGACAATCATAAATATTTGCGAGTTGTGGTGCATGGAATAAATATTCGAAGGGAAATAGCAAGACAGAGCCAGAGGAGGAAATAATTGGTTTTTATGGCAATTCTTTGCACTTCAACCATCATTTTGGACCCTCTGTACATGATTTCTCATCTGTGAGGCCCTCGCCGAGCTCCGTGGTGGTGTAGCGTAATGAAGAGAGATTGAGGAGCGGTTTTGACATCGAGATCCTGCAGTGTGGAGGCTGCCAAGAAAAGGATAAGTATCTTGCTCGATTCTCTTGAATTAAAATATGTGCATGTTATTATATTTACAATATTGCATTCTTAGAAGATAGTTCTCGTAGGTTTTGTTCCTGGTTTTCCATATTTGTAACTATCTATTTTTGTGCTATTTGATATGGATATTTTGGCACGCAGTAGAAAACTTTAGCTGCTTGAATCGACTTGATTGTAATAACTAATTTTTTATTCAGTCTTGTCATAGATGCTTGAAGATGATTGGTTAGTATTGCATGACTAACCAATAGAACTTATATGCATTAATTGCATTGGATTTAAGATTATCATAATTCGTAAAAAAGTGATGGTTGATTGGTGTCACATGCATGGAATGTGTACGATGATTTTATGAGAAGAGTTCTTAGTTTTACTCACCATGAGAATGCGTGAGTAATAGTGTATGCTTATGTCTTAATTATTTGAGATTCACTAGCATGGTATGTGTTTATGTTAATCATTCCTAGTTCTGAGATAAAAATCCTTTGAGCCTCGATTTAATGATGGTTGAATTTATCTCTACTATGGGAATGACGGATTCTTATGCATGTTGCATTCTAGAGTGAAGTTAATTGTAGAGGCATTTTTAGTGGGTAACATTTCTAGTGGGTAACATTTCTAGGACCCATTCATGGTAGAATTACATGTGACAATTATTCATAAATAGACTACCTGTGTTAATGAAGTTATTAGTAAACTCTAAATACCTTCCCCAACTGTAGATGTTTTCAGAGGAAAAAGGAAGCAAGGAGAAGGGAGAAGACCATGCTGTAGGGACAGACGGACAAGGAAAAAGAATCGGTAAGTCTGGTGATGACCAGATAGCACTTCATGTGCATGTGAGTATTCCTTTGACCATGCTTAAGGAGTTGGAAAATGATAACTATAGTGTGTTGATGTTAATGATTCTTGTAATGTCTCCTTGAAATCATTATTCTGAAATGGTCACATAGTAGTGATAAGATAGTTGTTGCATCTAACATCAAGTGGTAACTCTAGTGCATGTGTGACACTTAGGGGTTCATGATTCTAATTGCATAAGTAAAAGAATTGCTTCCAATAAGGGTAGTTTAATTAGTTAGCTATGAATGTTGAACCAAGGGTTGGTCAGAACACCTTGATTATGCTTAATTATATTAATGATGCATGGCCAATGCCAGCCATAGTAAACCTAAGATAATACACCATTAATGACGATTTGGATTCAAACAACAGACTATGGGAAATTGGAAATGTTTAGATCATTAACTCAGCTATTGTTGACACTTATACTTGCATATGCTTTTATACATGACGATATTGTATGCATGAAATTTTTTGGAAATTGAATACTTGTTAACTGATGCATAATTATAACTAACATTGTTGATGGGATTAAGTAGAGGTAGCTTAAAGGAAAAAAGAAAACTCATCACATAAATCGTTGCAATGTGAATTGCAATTATAAATGAGAAAGAATAAAGTTATATGATATGCATGAATTTTGTTATTTGGAAATTTGAATGCATACAACATGTATGATAGATATGTTTCCCATCAATCTAGATGTTGTGGACCCATGATGAGGGTTAAGTGTAAATGCATGGTGTAGATGCATGTTTATTTTGTTAATGATAATATACATATGGTACATTACGTAAATTGCTTTGGGAAAGAGTAATAAAAGAGAAATTTAACATGCCAAAGAGTTGCAGATAGTTGCGCAAGGCTAGAATGCCTTGGGTTGATGAAAGTTACCTGCCCGGAGGGGTTGATGGTACATGTCTGCCTAGATATGGGTTGATGGCAGTTACCTGCCCGGAGGGGTTGATGGTACTTGATGGCAGTTACCTGCCCTCAGGGGTTGATGGTACTTGTCTGCCCGGATTTCCTCTCCCTAGAATTCTTGAGCTGGTTGGCCAGTGGAATTCCATGTTAGACCTCGTAAGGCCTCTATCAAAGAAACTGTCTGGATGTGGAAATGACTCGATTTGGTTGTGGAAACCAGTTCCCATGGGTTGGGAATTATTTAGTCTATTGTGATTCTCATAGCTAAAAGAATTAACTAATCGGCTATATGTTGTGTTAAAAATGGATTTTACATATAGTTGTGTGAAATATGTTATGCACATTTAAAAGGAAACGAGGTTAGTGCTCAATAAGGAGTTATTGGAAATTTTAATTCCTTTGTTGTATTATTAATCTTGTGAACGTGTTGGTACTTGATGCAGTGATTGACTGTTTTGATGATTAAAGAGCTAGGTGCTCTTTTGGTACTTTTAGAAGTACTCTGTGGATGTCTTTAGTGAGAATCATTTTAGTGTGCTTGTGGAGCAGTGATGAGCTCTTTAAGGTACTTGTAAAAGTACTGTGATTTAAAATTCATCTAACATTGCACGATTGATTGATAGTTAAAAGTATTTCATTTGACTCGAAATATTGTGACTAATGCGATTGAATTTGTTAGTCATACATAACAGGAATTACTTACAATGGAGTGTTGATGGTTTGTCCAACCACTATTAAAATGAGTACGTGAAAGTACTCATGATTTTCAAGAATAGATGGTAAGTAATGGTAAGTTGACATAGAGAATTGTTTATTATCAATTTGAATGCGGGTCAAATAATGGAAATTAGAACTTGCATATTTTTACAGTTATGAATGCTTATAACTATTGATCATTTTAATGTTATAACATTACTATTTTGTTTATTGTCATTCCTTGGAATGAAATATTGATTTAAAAGATGAAGAATCACATTTTGTGTGGTTTAGATGATTATACCATGAGTAGAATCTAAAGTTCCAATGAGTGATAGTGCTAGTAACTAGCTCTGGCTGGTATTAATGCCCTAGATAGTAGTATAGTCTCTATATGAATATGCATAGGTAACTAATATATGAATTCAGCGATTTATCCCACCAGGAGTATTGGCATTTCATATTAGGTATTTCAGCCTTCGAAATGAATAGTTGCGTTCTGGCTTCATTCTTCTCCGGTCAAAGGATGTAATTCGCAAAACAAAAGCTGTCGGGAGAATCATTTTATGGATATTTCATTATTAGATTTCAAACTATCTGATCTATATCAATAGAAGTGCCAGTGGCGTGGCTAATGCAAAGAAATGGATCGTTTGAATATTTTGAAACCTAACAAATTGGAAGTTTTTTGAATTAAATGTAGATTAGAAAATTGAGGAGGAGCTAGTTGAGTGTTAAATTGATTTTGGTTGCTTCAAGTTCTAATTATTGCTCGTTTAGTTTGGCATGTGATGGTTCAAACAAATTTACAGTGCATAAGCGCACAAATGTTTTATGTTGTGTTGGTGTTTACACTCATATATGTCTGTGTTTAGAGCAAGGGCCATCCTTTTTGGATGAACCAAGAAGCTAAAACTTCCAATAAGAAATCTTCTAGATATCAAATTTGAGATTTTTAATAAGAAATCTTCTAGATATGAAATTTGAGATTTTTAGAAAGCCTAAATTGTCTTTAGATTTTGAAGTGATTCGTCCTCTTGGAAAGATTTTTCATAATTTCATAACAGCCTTAGGTAATGGTTTTAAGGTAATGGTTTTATGGATATAATCTAGCTATATTTTATGAGATTTTCATTTTGATACAAGTGAAAGTGTTTTAATGAATGAAATTTTTGGTAGTTTATTTGCTTCAAATCAACCCCATCCTGCTTACTCATACTATTTTCTGCATTAACAGATTTTTACTTATTTAGAAGTAATAAATTAATCACCTTTTTTTCCCTTTAAATTTGAATTTAATACCTGTGACAAGAGACTTTTGCATCATATCATTAATGTTTATCTCAGTTTTTACAGTTTTTTACTTATTTAGAAGTAATAAATTAATCCCTTTTTTTCCCTTTAAATTTGAATTTAATATCTGTGACCAAAGATTTTTGCGTCATATCATTAATGTTTATCTCAATTTTTACGTAATAATATTTTTGCATCATAATCCTCTAAGAAGAATTGGTGAAAGATATGCTTAGTTGTAAATTAAGGAAAAAATATTAAAAAAAATTAGTAAAAAATATTCTGAAACTAAAATAATTTTGCCATCATCATCCTGTGTGAAGAATCATTGAGCAATGTGTGTAATTGTAAATTTAAGATATTATTCAAAACAAAACCGTAAAATATATCTACAAATATTATGTTATATAGAAATGATTATAACTTACCAATTTTGTTATTTTAATGTATATAGTTGAAATGAGTTTAATAAGAGAGAAAAAAATAAGAATAATTTAGATATGTTAATATTTTAAAAAATACATTAAATATTAAGTAAAAAAAAACATATTATACATTAAAATTAAATAATATAAAAATAATAATAATAATAATATTATTATTTTTAAATATAATTAAATATATTAGAATTGTAGATGATTAATTAGTTAATTATTTTCAATTCTCACCTTAAAACCAGAATATTCATATAAGTTTAATTTATTTTATGATATTTTTAAATAAATATATATTTTATGAATATAGTATATAGTTTTTTTTAATTCAAATATATATATTAACTGACAATATAATTTTTTTATAAATATTTTGTTGTTAATTGAAATGTTAAATATAATAATAATAAAAAAATAGAATAATAAATATATAAATAATAGATAATAGATATAGATATATATATTATATATATATATAATATTAAAATTAAGATTTGAAGTTTAAATTTTTCAAATTTGAATTGTTATATATCTATCCATATATAAAAGAATTAATAATAATATAATTATGTTTAATTTTAAATATTTCTCACCCGGATGTGGGTGAATTAAATGTTAATTGATGGGCTTATTTACTATTGCCGGCACTTGGCCTTGCAGGACAACGCTCCTCTCCATGCACATATCTCGCTCACTCTGGCTCATCTTAGGCAAGAGCTATTCTGCATGCAGATTGCCTTAAGTGTTCACTCCTTCCGATGCAAGGCGATTGTTGGTATAATCATGGCGAACTCGGCTTACCATTACATTGCTCACTCCCTGTTCTCGTGCCATTGCTTGATTCTTGCAGTAATTCTCTGTAGCAAGTCGGTTGCAGACATCAGGGGGCCGCTCTTGGTGGCTCTCGATGGTGGAATTGCGCTTCCCTCTTTCCATTCTTAGGCATGTTCTTCGAACTTTGCTCGCAATCTTTTTGTGCTATCTCGTCTCCCTTCGAAAGATACCTGCTCTCGTGAGCTTCCCCTCTATTTCTTAGTCATGATTCGTGAGCGCATGAGAAGTCACCATGGACGAAGTCGTTGTGGTCGTAGGCATCCATGGACTACTCACTCAGTCAATCAACCTCCTCCCCCTACTAATCATCCTTCATCTCTGGCAAATTTGCCTCCTCTTAGCCCATCCCGCAGACCTTTCCCGCACAATGCTTTTCAGACCACTCATTTCAAGTTTTAGAGAAGCCTAAACAAGCCCATTATCACGGCCAATATTACTTTTATCTTTTCTGAAGAAGAGGCTCAGCCTCAAGCTACAGAGCACACTTCGGTTGGCCTTTCGTAGGGCAGTAACAAAATGACGAACAGTCATGGCAATGAGTAGAATATGGTTGAAGGAGGCAAGGTGGATGGGCGTGGTGAACAACATGACAAGGGTGGTGCTCCTAGCAACACTCAACCTCCAACTGGAAGCACTCATGGGGCCTCTGTATCGATGGCCATTGCAGGCAGTTCCCGCGGCACTCGTCCTTCGTCGATCCCTCCAGGAGGCAGCGAAACTCGTGACGTTGCCGGGGATGAAGATATCTAGCGTGGCAATGCATGCCCTACTATGGAGGAGCTTCCAACCAGGATATGGTAATATGATGCCACCTCAGCATTTCGAGTGCTCCCAGAATTTTTCTATTGGTTGTGGGGTTAGGTTCAAGCGATTTTGTGTCTGCAATTTTCTTTTAGCCTCTGCAGTTTGGTAGCTTGGTTCTTTGTCTTGGTGGGGTAGCAATCTGTAGCGCCTTTGGCAGATATAGGTAGCATCTCGGTCTCTTGTTTCTGGTCTCTACAGTTTCATAGGGGGTTTTCCCATTTTCCCATCTCTTCTTTATGATCTTATTGTTGTATTCAGATCCCTAGGTTTGGCTCCTTGCTTATTGTAACTCGTCCTCCCATACTTGGGACAGTTTTGATACGCTGCAGGCTCTCAGATGCTCTTGCCTGAGGCCTCAGCCTCCTTGTAATATTATTTTGATTTTCCGTTAATAGAATTAGTCTTTACAGAGAAAAAAAAAAATAATATTTCTCAAATTTTGAAGTTTTGAAAAAGGATATAGGAGTTTTAAAAAAAAATCCAAATTAAAAGAACCATTTTATTCTACTCTCTTTATGGGAAAAAATCATTTCCTCATTGATAAAACAACTATGATTATGTATCTAATGCATAATAAAATGTTAAATCACATGGACAACATAATACTTTCTAAAATAGCTTTAAAGTCTAGTAACAACAACCTTTGAATCAAGTGGAATGTTATAAGGAGGCATTATCTTGGTTATATCATGGAGGTATAAAGGAAGAGATTATTTTTCTCACTAATAGGTAATATTAGAAATTTTGGTGTCATAAGGAGTTAGAGATATACACATTGTTCAAATAAGAATAAATTTTTATGAGCTTAATCCTCAAAACTTCAGAATAAATCAAAATTTGAAAATTTTTGTAATGATTTCAACCTTTTTAACTTTTAAATTATGCAAAAATAAGGTGATGTAGAAATGTTTTTCTCGATTTATTTCATGTATAAAAACAAACTTTTAAATAAATTCAAGTAATATTTTACTTAGATTAAAATATAAACTTCAAAATAATGGTTTCCCTTTCAACCTTTTGACCTTTTAATTCAACAACACTGTTACGATCTTGAAACACTTTTGCTTAAAGTTTTTGAAACATAGAAACAAGCTTCTAAGGAATTTCAATTGAAAATATACCTTCATAAGATAGATAATTTTTGGTGTGAATGCATATTAAGGATTGTTTCCTTCATATATAGTAGATTCAATTTAACTTGGATATATCATACATGATGAAGAATATAACTTTTTAATCCATAACCATTATTATGTTGCTTATTAAGAAATTTGAATGGTCTTAATACCTAATAGATCACGTGATGTGGCCCGTCCACGCGGCCCCTCTCCAGCTCACCTACTCACGGTACTTTCAGATTTGGTTATTGATTATGGTTGATTGTTAATCTTTTGGTCTCGGTTCGATATTGAATGCGAAGGTGATTACTTACCTACCTCCTGGTACCTCATCCGTTCTCGTGTTAACACCTGTCCGTCTCGGTTTTGTTGCAACCCTAATTCTTCCGGTTCCCCTTTTGTCTGGTCATTTCACGCTCATTGTCATTTTGCTCTGTTGTTTCACTGCTCTGCGGTCTTGTTTCGAGCTCGGATCTGTCTCTGCGATAACAGTCAATACTTAGTTGATTTTCTATGGATTTCTAGCTCAAATGTTTGGTTTTTCACCGTGGTTCTGCTTGCACACTTGGTTCACGCGTTCATTGGTAAGTTATGGCTCTGTTAGTGGTTTTCTTGTTGGCCTTTTCCCGTGGGTTGCTCTGTCGACTGGTTATCTTTCTGAGTTATTGGTTTGTCTCGGCCAATGGCGCTGTATATTTATGGTAGTTTCTCAGTATGGAGGGTTTCTGTTATGCTCAGTGGCAATGTACAGTCGATGGTCTGCAACAGCTGTCCTCCGGCATTCAACTCGTCATCCAGGTAAACTCTAGTTCTCTGTTATATTTCCTTATTCGCTTCTCGAATGGTGACTGACCAATTTGGCCCCTCCCTGGTCAGGTTTTGTCTCGGTGAACAGGGGAATCATTCACCTTCAGGTAACGTATCCTCCTTCTTCCTTGTTCTTCGTCCTTCCAATTATTTCATTCCTTTATTTTTAAGCTTGTGGTCGATTTTCAGGTTCAGGGTTTTGTCGTTTTATTAAACCCTAACTGGTTTGCTTTCCGTCGTTGCAGGTGACGGCTCCGTGGCTCCTCGCAACTGGTTACGGCTTCATATCTCCGAGTAGCTCTGTGCTTTTCATTTAGTTGCTTCCGTATGCTCTTAGTCTCCCTGTAGCTTCTTGTTGGTTTGTAACTTAGGTGCCCTGGTGGCCTTCGACTATGTGCTGTAGTCTCGCGTCTGTATTTTGGTTGTTGTAGTATTGAGCGTTTGGTATATTCCAACCCTGGCCATGACTCTGTGGTTCTCTGTCACTTCTGTTAGTAGTTGAAATGGTTCATTGAACCCTCGGCACGAGTCTCGTGTGTAAATTTATGTGATTAATTCAGGCCTGCAATGTAATATATATATAATATTATTATATCTATATATATATAAGATATATATAAATATATATAAATATAATATATTATATATATATATAATATATATAAAATATATATGTTTGGAATTTGCACAAAATTTGTATTTAGTTTCCTGGGATTGTCTCTTACCCAGTTTCGACCTTTGGTCGCCGTGCTCCTCGACTTCGGTCTTCTGTTCACTCCTGTTGTTTGCTTGTATGGGTTCGTCGTATGCTCGGTTGTTGGAATATTGTCCCTGTATTCACCTGCAATGTGATTTACTATGCGACTGTTTCACATATATTTAAGTTTGTGCTAGTGACTCTCGGTCACGGTATTTGTCTGCTAATTAATTTGTACAGAACTTCTATTTCACAGAAATCTTGAGTTATACAGGACTCAGATATTTTATTTATACATTTGCTTGTGCACAGAATTCTTAGATGAAGGAAAAGAAATTTCTCTCTGTCTATTACTTTGAATATATCTCTCTGTTGCTTAGATGCCGAACCCTTTTTGGGGTTTCGGTTTTGTCATTTATACATTAGATGCAATTCATTTGATAATTGTAGGCAGTTACCTTTTACAATCGGTTAGATCGTTATGCCTTTTCAGTTTCTGTTTGACAGTTTATAAAACTGACTCTGTCGTTCTTCTTTTATCTAATCTATCACTCTGGTCCCACAAAGGGTTACTGTTTACATTATTGGTAATAATCTAATATATTAACTATAATTGACACTGATAGCTACAGTAAAGTAAATTAACTAAAATTACCCAACATAAACTAAAACTGTAGTTGACTTTGGTAAAGAAAATAAAAAAATAAAAATGTAAGAACCTCACAGTCTTGTTGTCCTTTGTCGAACTGTTTAACCTTCCCAGTCTTTTTCTGAAACTCTGTCCGCCCTGTCTCGGTCTTCGCCCTGTCGACCAGATGCTCCTGCATCATCAGGCTTTTGCTTGAATAGATTTAGGATAATCTAATTATTTTAAATCTTGTTACATATATTTTTAAAATAGTGTGACAACCTAGAATAACTTGGTTCTCAAACCAACAGTGGGAACAACCATTACTCGCTATGGTAACATTTTTCCTTATGTTCAAGGAAGACAAGCTCTTAGCCAAATAGAAGAAATTTTAGGACATAATCCAAGCCTATATTGTTGGTACATATGTGTGTACATATTATTACATATGTGTAAACATATGTATTGGTTTATTTTTTTATTTAATTTTTCAATATTTTTAATAAAATTTTATGGGACAACATATACCTTATAATACATTGCAAAACATCTCATGACTCTTAATGCAATATAATTTTATCAGACAACATATACCCTATAATACCCTATAATAGATTGTAAGACATCTCATGACTCTTAATGCAATATTTTTTTTAATTTAATAAGAGTATAATTTTTTATGAAGAAATTATTATTATTATTTTGATTCCTCCCTACATTCAAATAAATAAATTATGTTATAAATTAAGAAAATTTGAATATAAATCTTATGTAACATCAAATTTTAATACAAATATAGTTTTCCCTTTATATATTTTTGAATTAATGTTATGATGAATAACTTTCACATATTTTTCATAATTGAATTAATAATGGTGATAATTATTGTTGATTAAGATCATAATTCCTACACTTAACATTTAAAAAGGTAAAACATATTTACATTATTATATGACTTCGAATATCAAGAAGGTGAGTGACATAATAGATATTTTAATTTGATTAATGATTTGGGTGACATTTTAAGAGGAGGTGTCTTTTTCCTCTAACCCTCTTATTGTCACAAAGATGAGAGTTTCTTGCATCCCATGGTTTTTTCAGAATTGTCCAACGCTCGATTTTTCTGTGTAGCTCATTAGACTTTATTCATATTTTAGTAGTGTTGGTTTTCTTCTTTGTGCTAGTTAGTAATAAAAGATACTTTTAATGTCTTAGATTATGGTTGACCACCTCTTTGTAGCATATTTTAGTTTTTTCTCCTTTTGTAACTCTTCATTCTATTTAAATTTAGATGTAATAATATTGTTAATATCACTTGTATCTTGTAATATGATATTTTAATGTGTCCCCCCTTGATTAATCCAAAACTAGATGACTTGATTCCATCATTTGAAAGCAAATTTAGGAAGCATCTTGTCATTCATGTTGTTTATTTTTCTATTCTACATTAGGTACCTAACCATGAGCATGCACTCAATGGGGGAGAAGCTCACTTTTATGAGGAGGATCAAATATGGTGTATTGTTTTTTAATATTAACATTACAAGTTATAATGTTTTTTTGGATTTCTTGTGTATGTGTTCGAAAATCACTTCGTAATATGACACTCATATAGGTCATTCCCTATGCATCTCATGGTATGTTTTCTGCACTTTGTTGCTTCATGAACACATACATAAATATATATATTTTTTTATTAATAATCTCCCAATCTCTTTGCCAAGGTTATTTTGTTGTACCTATCTGTTTTAGTTATTGTTGCTTTACAGCAACAATGCAACTATTTCCCCAATTTTTTAACTTAACATAGAATTTCTAGGTTCTGATGTGTTAACATCCAAACCCTATAGTCTTGAAAAGGTTTTTTTCCTTACAATTTCAATGTTTCTCCTTTTTTAGCCCTTCAAGGGTTTTAAAATGTGATGTATTCTTTCGATTAAACTTAATATAGATAGTTAAAAGAATCTATGTTGTGTTTTCAATTATAAATCCTACATGTTTCTCTTGGGTTTCTTAGCATATTACTTATTTCTTTTAATTTTGTCTGGATATATTCATTTGTATTCCTCCTTGGGAAGCGGAGTTCTAAAATGATTTTAGATTCATTTAATCAGGCTCTCCTTTCCTTAAATCAGAAAATCCAATAACTTTGTTCGGAGCTCGAGTTTCTATTATCTATCGTGGCTACCTCTAGTTTTTCCTTCCTACAAGGATTATACTTGCGTTTCCATTTCAACCATAGTATACACCTCTAGGTAACATCAGGTTTTACTTTTGGTTGTGCAATAGGTAGTTTTAATTGGTAACTATCACTTCTTATGTACTTGACAGTAGATGTTATTTAAGGCACATCAAGTACCCTCTTGTTATTTAGAATCTAGTAATTACACTTCCACGAGTATTATGTAAATCAAGAATTCCATAAATTCTCTTTAATGAAATACCATATATTCATTCCATACAATCAATGTATGTTAATACAATTTATTAATTTTCAATGTAGGTTTTACATTACAATACATTCTTTAATTGACTCAATAATATATAAACCAACACAGCAAGTCTTTAGACAGGTAACTCCATCTACTAAATTTACTTAACAATACACAGACAAATTTCTTTACAAAATATAATAGGATTAAATATTTTTAGTAATACTTATCTCCTGGAAGTACAGTGAATATAGGTTATTAGGAATTTCTCAACACCCAACGTTGAGACTGGATATTTCGTCATGTCCCTCCTCTGAGCCTTTCTTTGTAGAACAATTTTTAGAAATAAATTCCTCTAGAGGTATCCTATACCTAGACATTAAGACTCACCAATCCACTCTAGTACTATACCCTTGTGAATCAGCCTGAAGCTCCACTAACTCCATGTTCATGTCAAGAACCTCAGTAATGTAATACTCTTTTTCATGTCAAGAATCGTAACATGTTCAAGTTTTCATTTCTTTCTCCATATCCTCCACCCTATGATGCGATCCTTGGGTCTTCCATTGAGATAATATTTATCTCCAACTCTAGGAAAAGGAGAAGGAGAAAAAAAACATAACTAGTTCTAACTATCTAGGAATAATGAGAAATCATTTTTCTTGAATATTATTTTATTATTACTTTCTTTTAATTATTTTCTCAATTCACAACTATGAAATCCAATCCATGACATCATTCCATCAGTTTTGACCTTTATGGATTTTAACTTGATGTAATTTTTTAAACAACAAATACAATTACTAAGCTATGTAAGGTAAAAAAAGTAATAACTATTCAGTAACAATGAACATTATTCAACTCATAAGGGTGTTACATCTTCCCCCTCTTGAAGAAAACATCATCTTCGATGTTTAATCCATTCCTAGGAATAATCATGGGTATGATTTTCACATGATTTCCTCATATTTCTCTGTGGCTTCCTCTGAGATGAAGTGCTTCCATTGCACTTTAACTTGGGTGGTGGCTCACCTCCATGGCACTATTTCTCTTTTCTCAATAATATGTTGAGGTTGTACCAGGAATTCTGCATCCAGTTTAACCTATTATAACGACCATATTAAGGTTAATTCATGAGGGAAGAGTAATAAAATCATTATACTGAGACCACAATTTTTGCAATATTTTTTAAAAACAAATAAACATCACATGAAAATATTTCCAATGAATCACATGTCTAGTGTGATATAAATATCGTTTCAATAATGAAACATGAAAGACATTATGAAATTTTATATGAGTCGGTAATGATAGTATGTAATCCACTAGTATAATTATTTCCAATATCTTTGGTTTGGTTCATAAATATACATGATATCCCACTTGAAATACATGATATGTCCTCTTCCAATCGACATAGGGGTTCTGCATGTCTTGGGTAGCTTTCCAATTATATCATAATTTCCTTACAATTTATTCCATTTCCTCCAACATATATAGCCCCAATATTAATCTATTTTTAGGACTATTCCAATTTGTAGGTATCCTACACTTTCATCTGTAAGGAAATTTGAAGGGGATCATATTTAAAGACTCATGATAATCATTTTTATATGAAATCTCCACCAAGTTTAGGTATTCCTCCCATTTGCTAGATTTTTTCATAACATGCATCTCAAACATGTCTTCAAAAATTTGACTCACACATTCATTTTGATCATTTGTTTGTCAGTGGTATGTAGTATTGAATTGGATTTGAGTTCCCAGTCCTACAAAGAGGGCTTTCTAAAATGTGGAAGTGAATTTTACATCTCTCTCAGATATAACTACTTTAGGAATACCATGCAATTAGAACACTTTCTTCATAAAAATGTTTGTGATTTCAACTATCTTGAAGGTTGATTGTACCATAATCAAATGAGATATTTTCCTAAGTTTATCCATGATCACCAAGATTGAATCATTGTGATTTTAAGATCTGGGTAATCCGATGATAAAATCAACAGTAATGACATCCCATTTCCATTATGGTATGAGTATTGGTTGAAGAAGACAAGCAGAGTGTTGAACCATTGTTGATGTTCGGCTTTAAACTTGTTGACATTCTATACATTTTTGCAGATATTCTACAATATCCCTACACATTCCAGGCCAAAAATAATATTTTTTAATGGATGAAATCATTTTCTATTATCGAGGTTGGGCATTAGAACGACTTCTATAAAATTCATCTAGAATTAGCTACCTAACATAAATATGGTTGGGGATATATATTTTGTTCCTAAAAAATAATAGTTGGTCATTTTTTATATCATAATCTATGGTTGTTCACTGGATGCTAGCTTCTGAGCTTGCTCCAATAAAAGTTTGTACCCAGGATCTCATTGAGTAACTTCCTTAGTTTTCTCCAGAAACTTCAACTCTATTTAATTAAAGTGCAATTCCTAAATACAATGTACCCTTCTGGTTAATGCATCTACTAGACATTTTTCTTTGCCTTTTAAATGTTAATGTCAAACTCATATTCGCTAAGAATGGAACTCCACCTTAATTGACGTGCATTAAATTTTGGCTGATTGAAATTACTTGTCACACAACTATGATCTATTAATAACATTAATTTTGTAATGAGAAGGTAATGCCTCTAAGTGCATGGATTACGACAGCTAATTCCATTTTGTAGGCAGAGTATCTTTACTCATGATCTTTCAGTTTCCACGACTCATATGCTATTACCTTATGATCTTATCTTAATACGACCTCAACTCCTTTCAAACTTGCATCCGTGCATACCACAAATTCTTTGTTTAGGTCCACAAATTTTAATATGGGGGTCTATAGTTGATAAATGTTTCAATTTCTCAAAATCTTGTTGATGTTCACTAGTCAACTTAAAAACTTTCCCTTTTTCATAGAAAGAGGTGATAGGATATGCAAATGAGAGAATCCCTTTATGAAGTGAAGGAAATACCCTGCTAACCCCATAAACAATTGTATATCAGCTACTTTTTTTGGCACTGGCCATTCCATAATGGTCTTGATATTTTTAGGAACAACAACTATTCCATCATCTAAAATAATGTGCCCCAAATACTAGATTTAATCCTTATAGAAGTCATATTTACTAAATTTTGCATATAATTGGTAATCACATAATGTTTGTAATACTATTCGAATATGTTGCTTATGCTCTTCTAAAGTTTTTCAGTAGACCAAATTATCATCTATGAAGATGACCATAAACTTATCCAAGAAAGCATGAAAAATTCCATGCATCAAACTCATGAACATAGTTGGTGTGTTAGTTAGACCAAAAGGTAAGGTTTCAAACTCATAATGTGACGAGTTCTAAAGGTCTTCTTACAAATGTCTTCATCCCTTACTTGAATTTGATGGTATCCCCACTATAAATTGATCTTAGAAAATATTGATGCACCCTTAACTCGATAAAACACATCATCAATTCGAGGTAGGGGGTATCTATTTTTAATATTTAATTTATTAAGTTGTGTGTAATCAATGCACAATTGCAATATATCATCTTCCTTTCTTACCAATAACACTGAAGACCCCTAGGGTGGCACATTGGGTCAAATATATCGTTTATCAAGCAACTCTTGTAGTTGCATCTTAACTTTAGTTCACTAGGTATGCTCATATGATAGGGAGCTCCAGAAACTGGCACTGCTCCAAGATGTAGTTCGATGGTAAATCAATATCATATTTTCGAGGTATCCCTAGTATGTTTTCACGAAACACATCAATAAACTCATGTACTATAGGTATATTTTCCACAATAATGGTTTTATCCTTAGAGATAGAATACCCAACCTAAACTGCATAAATTACATAGCCTTTTCTGATACACTTACCCAACTGAGAATTAGTGATGGGACACAATTTCTTGGGTTTCCTAATCCCTTAAATATCTTTCTGAGATCCATCCTCAGCCAAGCAACCAATAAAATTTTCCAAATAATCCATCCCAAGTAGTAAATCATATGATCCTAAAGGCAAAATATTCATTTCAGCATTTATGTACTGACCCCCTAGTTCAATCGAGATGATGGGTACTTTAGCATTTACTCTCGTTTTGTCTCGAATAGCTAGTTGTACCAACCAAGGATTTTTGAATTTTCAAGTTTGTAAAAAACATGTTTCCACTACTTTGGGGCTAACATAACTTAAAATTTCACCTAGATCTACTAAAATAGATATAGGTTGATTAGTTACCTTACCTTCCAGTTCCACCACCATAGGATGATAATCTTCCTGGCAGTCTTTTAGTGCTAAATTGATCATGGGCATACTCCTTGACACCTCCTGGACTATAGATAATTCTTTCATGTTAGCAACCTTTTCAATTATGTCATGAACAGGGACATTATTGTAATAATGGGGTTCTCCGAAGCCCCATCATTACAAAGGAGGTTTCTACCCTTGGATGAGTTATGGCTTGCTAGATGCTTCAGTAGGTTTAGGTTTTGCTTACCACTTGGGTTTTTTTTTATTTCTTCCCTGTGATTTATTTGTTTTACTTCTATGAGCATTCAAGAAATTCGTAGATTTGTTGCCTATAAAATTCTAAGAACTTTTGTGACCATTATTCTAAGACCAATTTTTATTAATGTCTCATTTTTTCTTCACTTATTGGTAGCACATTTAAGCCTTTCGTATTGCTTCATCCATGATTTTAGGATTTTCAAATTCTATTCCTTCCTTCATAAATTTAGGCAGCCATTTTGGCCAAGCTCGATGGGAAACCATTTTGGCCTGCAATTGTTGAACAATTTCCAACAATACATTCGTCGGATTTTGTAGATCTTCACCTAATTGCACCCACATTCTGGGGGATGCTTCAGGATTCGATATAGAACTAGATTATATTGTTGTCCTTGACTAGAGATGGTCTTCCTCTCCCCTTCTCTTATTTATCTATTTACTTTCCTTCTCAATCCCGTTCGCATCAACACAATCCACCAATATTGTATTTTCCCATTTAGGCTAAAGTGTTGATACATTGACTCTGATACCACTTTTAACATGTACATCCTCTAACATTTACTACATTTCGTGATGTAAAAAAAACAGTAACTGAGGTTACAAAACAAACACTCAACAACGCCTACATTGTGAGCCTTATTAAAATTTATATGTAGAATTTAGATTTTCATTTGAAAACAACTCCCAATGCATGTTAACAAAATTATTTTCATTAATCATAACCACACTAGGCACCCAGATACACATTAAGGGTTAGTATTACTCATTCTGTATAGGGAAATATTTGGTTTTATTATACATAATCGATATCGTATATCAGCTCTATGGACCTTATCCACATCTCCTATTAATGAAATTAAAATGGAATGAAGGGTCATGTTGGAATCCCATCATAATATGCACCGACCGACAGTTGTCGAGTACTATGGCCAGTAGGTGGCTCTCTCTTCACCGTGGAATGTGTGTAGATGATCCAACGATCAACGTTGTTTTGGAACTCGTTGGGCTAACTAACCCTACTCCTATGCCCACTGAATTGGCCTCATTTTCCTAGTGACCTATGTAATATTGGTCTCTACAAACAAATATGGTCTGCCATTTTTCTTGTTTTCTTCTTTGGTATTTGAAAAATTAGGGAAATTGGTGTTGCAAGTAGTATCCTTCTTAAATAATTTTTGTTAACTCAAGAACGAGTTATTAAGTTGCCTACTATGGTGCTTCAAGTTTGTGGGTGCAATTGGGTTTTACTGATCTTGGGGGGTTCGAAATTGACTTAGAAATATTGCCCTCATATGGGTAAAGTAATGTGCATCTCAACGCAACTTTTTTTGACTTTGCTGCTAGATGAACACATACATATATATATGAATTTTTTATTAATACTATCACAATATCTTTGTTAGGTTTATGATGCTTTAGCTACATGTTTTAGTGATTTTTGTCCTGTGGTGACGATGCAATTATTTCCCCTGGTTTGTAACATAACATAGAGTTATCTAGGTTCCCATGTGTTAACTTCCAAACCCTATATTCTCAAAAAGGGTTTTTTCGTTACAGTTTTAGTGTTGCTCCTTTTTTGGCCCTCCAAGGGTTTTGGACTCTAATATATTATTTTGACTAAGCTTAATATGGAGAGTTAAAAGAAACTATGTTACATATTCAGTTATAAACCCTACAGGATTTTGTTCGATTGCTTAGAATATTACTTTTCTTTAACTTTGACTTATTCTATTAAATTGTATTCACCCTTAGCAAGATGAGTTGTTCAATACTTCTGAATTCATATATTTCGATAACTTTATTTCTAGTCCTCGTCACTATTACTTATTCTGACTACCTCTCATTTTTCCCTCCTATAGGCATTATACTTGGGATTCCCTTTCGACCCAATTGGACACCTCTGGGCAACGTAAGGTTTTACTTCTGCTTATGCAGTAGGTATTTTTAGTTGGGAACTATCACCCCTTATGTAGTTGGTCATAGCTCTTATTTAAGGCACATCACGTACACTCTTGTTATTTAGAATTTAGTATTACACTTCCACTAGTAATATGTAAACCAAAAATTCCATAAATCCTCTTTAATCAAATACCATATATTCATTCCATACAAGCAGTGTATGCTAATACATTTTATTCAATTTCAACACAAGTTGTGCATTTCAATACAGTTTTTAATTCATTCAAGAATGTATAAACTAACACAACAAGTCTTTAGACAGGTTGCTCCATCTATTAAATTTACTTAACTATACACAAACAACTATCTTTAAAAAATATAATAGGATTAAATATTTATAGTGATACTTATCTCCTGAAAGCACAGTGAATATCGGTTATAAGGAAAGTTTGACCACCCAACCTTGAGACTGCCTATTACGTCCAATATCTCCTCCGAGCCTTTGCTTTCCCAACATTTTTTGGATATAGATTCCCCTAGAGGTATATTGTACCTCGACCTCAAGACTCACCAATCCAGTCTAGTACCATGCCCTTTTGAATCATCTTGAGGCTCCACTAACTCCCTATTCAACTCAAGAACCTTGGTTAAGAAATACTCTTGTTGCTGTCAAGAACTGTAACTAGTTCAAGTTTTCATTTATTCCTCCATATCCTTTAGCCCTTGATGTGATCCCTGGAAATTCCACTGAGATATGATTTGTCTCCACCTATAGGGAAAGGAAAATGAGAAAAAAAACATAACTGATTTTAATTGTCTAGAAATAATTAGAATTATCTTTCTTCAATTTTATTTTATTAACACTTTCTTTTATTTATATTCTTGGTTCACAATTCTAACCTACAAGCCATAACATCATTCTGTCAGTATTGGAATTTAAGCATTTTAACACTATGTAAAGTTTTAAATAGCAACCACACTTACTAAGCTATGCAAAGTAAAAAAGGTAACCACTACCAAACAACAAACATTACTCAACGCATCATGGTGTTACAAGAACTGAGTACACAAGGGAGATGTTCTCATGTAACATTATGTAAAACAAAATTAAAAAATATATCTGTCAACTAATATATGTATAGGCAAGAGATGTTGTGATCATGTTATTAAGAAAAAAAAAATTAAACCATAAATTAAATAGTTCAATTTTCACTTTTATTTTACATCATACATTGTATAGTGAGATAAAGTAATTGAAAAAAAATAAAATTAAAATGACCCATAGTATTCATGTTTAATTGAACATATTTTGGGTAGAATTAAGCTAGCATATATCCATAATAGTTAGATGTTTGTAATGTGCAAACACCATGTCTATCACACACAAAAAAAAAAATGACTATTAATTATTGAGCCAATAAA
Organism: Pinus taeda; assembly: GCA_000404065.3. Classification (NCBI taxonomy): domain Eukaryota; kingdom Viridiplantae; phylum Streptophyta; class Pinopsida; order Pinales; family Pinaceae; genus Pinus; species Pinus taeda. The sequence goes on from APFE030513467.1 coordinate 20,930, forward strand.
TAATTATTTTTTTATATTTATGTTAAATGTAATAGGTGTTTGAACCACCTCTTCAACCTATGCTAGTGTTGTTGCTCGCATAAGGCCTTTCTTCTACTCATCTGTGATCATTTTTGGGATTTCCTTCCATATTTTTTTTATTGCTTCCCCTCTATCATCCTGAGTTTCGGTGAGGATCCCCTTATGGTAATCTACTAGAACTTGCTCTATTCCTTCTTGTTCTATTACTCTCTCTCCTGCTTCATTTTTTATTGAGAAGATCCGGTTCCGCTGCCTGTGTTGGATCAAGCAATGATCCAACATAAGCAGCGGAACCAGATCTTCTCAAAAAATGAAGCAAGAGAGAGAGTAATAGAACAAGAAGGAATAGAGCAAGTTCTAGTAGATTACCATAAGGGGATCCTCATCGAAACTCAGGATGACAGAGGGGAAGCAATAAAAAAAATATGTAAGGAAATCCCAAAAATCATCACAGATGAGCAGAACAAAGGCCTTATGCGAGCAACAACACTAACAGAGGTTGAAGAGGTGGTTATGAACATGAAAAGAGGAAAAGCACCGGGACCGGACGGCTTTACGGCCGAATTTTATCAAGCTGGATGGAAGTTTCTGGGACAGGACATCTTGGAAGCTGTTGAAGAATCGTGGCTAAAGCACAGAATGTGGTCAGGTATTAATTCCACTTTTTTAACTTTGATTCCTAAAACTAATAATTCTGAGGAAGCTCAAGGATTTCGACCTATAGCCCTATGTAACGTTATTTACAAGATGATTGCCACTCTGGTAGCAAAAAGATTGAAACCGCGTCTACCGAGGATCATCTCCCCAGAGCAAACGGGTTTTGTTGAAGGACGACAAATACTCGATGGTTTAGTGGTGGCCCAAGAGATGATTCACTCCCTAAGTCAAAACAAGCGGAAAGGAATGATGATTAAATTAGATCTCTCAAAGGCCTATGACCACCTGAATTGGAGATACCTCTGTGCGGTGCTGGAAGCGTATGGTTTTGAAAAGGGTTGGATTGAATGGATATTCAGCATGATCTCCACTCCAATTTTCTCAATCTTGGTTAACGGCACACCAACAAAGACTTTTAACGCCTCAAGGGGTATAAGGCAAGGTGATCCAATATCACCCTTTCTCTTTATTTTAGCAGCAGAAGGACTCGGGAGAATTATTAAAAGAGAGACTAGGAGAAATAAGATCAGAGGACTAAAGCCTTGGGGAAACAATTTAGCTATCACACATCAACAATTTGTTGATGATATAATGCTATTTGGAGAAGTCAGTCTCAGGGAGGTAAGGATAATCAAGGAAGTCTTGGATGTATTTACGGAAGCTTCTGGAATGGAGATTAATAAGGAGAAATCGTGCACTTTTATTTTTAACACCCCGGAGGCCATCAAGGCCCATCTCACCAGAACCTTGGGTTTTAAACAAGGGGAATTACCTACTAAATATCTAGGTAATCAACTGGACATACATCCAACCTGGATGAAGAATTGGCAGGAAGTTATTGACAAAATTAAGAGGAGGTTAACAAACTGGTCATTCAGATCTCTGAACATCGCCAGCCGAATAGTCCTTCTAAAGTCTGTTCTTCAATAAATACCAGTTTACACCCTGTCTATAAGAGCTGCCTCGAAAGGCATCTTTGCAAAACTAAGGGAGATATTTGGAAAGTTTTTCTGGGGAGGACCAACTCAACAGAGGAAATGGGCCCTCGTTTCTTGGGCAAATCTGATCCAAAGGAAGGAAGAGGGAGGTTTGGGGGTGAGGGATCCTGAAATTCTTAATAAAGTTTTAGGGGAAAAATTATGGTGGAGATGGCTTCAAGGAGGAACAGATGTATGGAAGAAAATATGGGAATACAAATATAATATGCCAGAACAAACAACTGAGAAATTGAGAATTGAAGATACCCCAAAAGGGTCATCAATATGGAATCTAGCGAGTCAGAATAGAGAACTGATTAACCAATATGCCTTCTGGGAAATCCGAGGAGGAGAGAAAGCAAAATTTTGGGAAGATGGCTGGCAGTAAAAAGGAAAGATGAAAGAAATACAAACTCTTCAAGATCTCCAACAGAGAGCACAAAGGATAGGGATGGAAAATGTAAAGGACTAATGGGTGGATGGAGAAAACAGGGATATATGGAGAACATGGAAAAAACCAGGAGAATGGACCGAAAATATAAACATAGAGACAGAGGAAATTTACCTCAAAGAGATGGATCTCAGGAAAATAAAAAACAGGACAAGGGAGGACATCCTAAGATGGGGTAGAACAATGAGAGGGGCGTTCACAGTAAAGGAAGCCTACTTTCTGACAACAAGGCAGAATCAGGAAGAAGGAGGACAAGACTGGAAGAATATTTGGGAAGGAAAATGGTGGCCAAAAGTCACAATTTTTGCCTGGTTGGTAAGCAAAGGAAAGATCTTAACTTGGGATAAAATCATGAAGAGGGGTTTTCAAGGTCCGTCAAGATGCAGCCTCTGTAACAGGGAAGCAGAAAATCAAGAACACCTTCTAAATAAGTGCCCTTATGCCGAAAGTGTCTGGGAGAAGATCAGACTTCTATTTGGTAGAACAATGAGAGATCCGACTAATATCCGAAATACCATAGGTCAATGGGGCTTAGGGCAATTCCACAACAAAGTGGTCAGAAGAGTATGGAATCTAGCGGTCGGCTTTGTGATCTGGTTCATCTGGAAGGAGCGTAATAGAAGAATATTCAGGGGGCAAAGCAGTAGACCAGAAAAAGTTTGGGAAGAGATAAGCAAAGCAATCAAAGAAACTGTGCTCTCCGACAGCTGGGATGAGGAAGACTGGAAGATGGATCAAAATGAAGGAAGAATAGCCTCAATGCTGAACTTAGAATTTAGTATGATCTACCCGAGAAAAGAGAGGAAAAGCAACCCCCAGGTTCAAAGTCCCAATCAATTTAGCTACCCAGGGATTCACTCCATCAAATTGAACTTCGATGGAGCTTCGAAAGGAAATCCAGGCCCGGCAGGTCTTGGAGGAATCTTTCGGGATGGAAAAGGAAAAACCAGATGGGTGTATGCTGAATGGGGAGGAGAGATGATGAATAATGAAGCTGAACTTTGGGCTGTTCATGAGGGCCTGAGGATAGCTGTCAAGAATAGGTACCTGAACTTGGAAATTGAAGGGGATTCACAAATCACGATTGAGATGATGCGGAAACTCAAGGACGGACAGAGGTGGGATAAAGTAGCCAAAAGCTGGCGGACAACAGCTATCATCAAAGACATTGAGGAACTATTAAACAAGATTGATTACAAGACCATCAACCACGTCCGACGAAATGGAAATAAGGCGGCGGATTTCCTGGCAAACTGGGGAAGCAAAGAAGCAGCTAGTAAATTGGATAGAAGCTGGCCCTCCCTAGAAAGAGATCACAGCTCGGACGGTCTCAAAACAATACTAAACCAAGATCATGATGAAGCAGCAATGGATAATACAAGAGAAAACTGAACGCCCGATCGGGCTGAATGAGGTGGCAAGGAGTGATATTATGAGATGGCGGCGCATGGAACAGGTAGCAACAGGCGAAGATCACGGCATCATTGCTACAGGCGAGTGGAGCGGCCGTCAGGGTAGTGGAGGAGGTCAGCTGATAGATGGAAGGGACAGAAGGACGACGATGAGTTCAGGCCATAATGTCGCGGGTCTCGAGCTCAACCACCAGCACAAAACAATAAGTGACATCGCTATACAGAGGAGACCTGAGAGCGAAGGGTGGCGATGGAAACAACGCCGAGAGGAGAGTAAAATACCTCAAGCGAGGAGTACAGGTCGCTGTTTCAGCTCGAGCAGCTCTGTGAGGGAAGCGGGTGGTGAAAACCACAATGGTCGAAGGAATATGGAGGCGGAAGGAAGCAAGAGTGTTAAAAGATGGATGCGTAGCAGTGGACCTGATGATCAGAGCAAACCCGAAGCAGATAGGAAAGGGAAAAGAAAGATAGAGGATGAAATGCAGCCGAAAATCCAGGTGTACGAGATATCAGAAGGGGAGAGTGAGGAGTCGGAGGCTGGCCAGGAAAACGTCGCGTGGAAAGACCGGTGGAACAGTCATTCAGCAGATGAAATTGACGAAGCAGGAGGCGACCCGGCACAGTCTGCAGGAAGAGGTAGGGGAGGTTACCGAAGAGGGAGAGGACGCAGAGGTAGAGGCGGTCGACGGAGGAAGGACTTGGCGGCTGGGCGAAGTCGAAGGGGGCGTCAATGCAGTCCCAGCCCGGATGAGGAGGCAGAGGCAGCGGAGGGAGACGGGATGCGACGGACCAGGCAAACCATAGGCAACAAAGTCAGAATAGCAGAGAAAGAGTACAGGGAGAAATCCAATCCCAAAATCAGGAGAATTATGGAACATTGGGAAGAAGAAGCCATCCAGGCCCAATCAGAAGAGGAGATGGAGGATTGGATTGCTCTCATGCCTGACCCTGGTCATACCAGAGGCAGAATGACCCTTTACAAGCAGTCTCTTCACTTGTACTGGGTCATGAAAAGGCTCATGGCTAAAGTCTTGGAATAGGTAGCAATGGAGATGGCTGAGATGGCCCAGGGTATCTCGAATTTGAAGAAGGAATTGAAGAACATAGTCATAACCCTGCTTATGCAAGATAAAAGACTGGAGGAACTGCAACAACAGTTGGAGGCAAGCAGAGTGCTGGTGAAGAAGGAGAAAGCTCAGCAAGCTAATCCTGAAAAACAATGAACAAAGGCATGTTCTTGATGAATTAGGATCTGTTTATTTTTGCTTTACTTTAGTCATGCAAAAATTTTATGCTTTTATAAATAGGCAGCAGCATATAGTTAGTAATAGGGAGATAGACAAAGGGTATAAAGCAAGGAAAGACCAGTTTAAAACATTCTATTTTTGGGCAGCTGTGAAAAATTACCGGTGGTCAATAAACCCGGTTTCCCTTCGGGGAGGGGTGAGACCACCCTGACTTTGTAATGTTCTTTTGTGTTAATAGAAAATGGCACCACCCAGCTTACAAAAAAAAAAATTATGTAATTACAATAAAATTAAATTCATTAAATTAAAATGTATTTAAATTTCAAATGACTAATATTGATATATTTTCCAATTTACAAAATAAAAATGTAAACACATATGTACATGATTTAAGTCCTTATTTTGATGCATGTTGTACCAAGCAATGTTGAGGAGACACCAACAAGTAAGAAAGGCAATAATTGCAACAACAATGAGATGATCGACCCCTAAAAAATCATCAAAGTCAAGCAATAAATACCATAGAAATCATGAGTCACCAAAATGCCAATAAGAAGGGAGTTTTAGAAAATGCAAAATGAAGGGCCCCATATTTCATGTGAAAACTTTATGGGGGTGTTATGGCCACAACAATTTCATAAGCAAGATGAGATACTAACAAGGTATGATAATAAGAATCTCAATCGTATTTATGGCTCTTGAATGCAATGGAATTACAAAGAAAATTGAACTTATAATACCCACCAATGAAATTCAGTGGGTTGATTAATGGCCTTGTCTTATATTTCTATACCAGAGATGGGGGGAATGGATGTATAGGACTATACCAAAGACTTAATATTCTATTCTTGGTTAAAATTTCGGGATAAAAACAAAACAAAAAACTTTGTGAGTTTCCTTAGTGGAGTTCCCAAAAAAGGGATGTGTTATAAGAGAAATCCTTCTATTGATATATATCATACGTGTCCAATGATGAAGTTTGTTGTAACATATTTCGTAGCTTGACATAAGGAAAAGGCTACTTGCACCTAAGATTACCTGAGGTCTAATGTAGTGAAAAGTGGGAAGAAGGAGAGGTGATTAACTTGTGTGCAAGATATATTAGGACCATTCAACTTGGGTATTGTCCTCCCTTAGCTCATAGGTTGGATGGAAAGGCTACCATGTGTTTTTATGTGGTAGGGTTTGTGAAATTTGTCTTGTTGATTTTAAGACTATAAAAATAAATGATGCAAAAAACAAGTTGTTTTCATGCTTATTATCTTTAAAAAATGGTCTAGACTTGTTCTCTTCGTTAAGCCAAGTTTAGATCAAGTACCTAATGAATGGATTATGTAAAATGATTAGAATTGGTAGTCAGATTGTCTTACAAACTCTATATCCCTTCCTTCTAATATGGATGGATATTGTGAACAAAACATTGTTTACACTTTAAATGGATTGAAGGCAAGCTCGAAAATGCCCGAAAATTATTAAAAAGGTGATTTGGATGAGTTTAAAAGAAATTTGTATATTAAAAATGCCTAGAAACTCAATTTGAACCTATTAATAAGTTGTTACAGCTATGCAAAAGGGTACTTTATTTCAACAAAGTTATTATGAGGCTATTTGATGGACTTAAAAAAGGTTTGGGGTTCTAGACATATATTATTTTAATAATTTTATTTAGTTAATCAATAGAAAAAGGCTACATCTCCATTATGGATGTCCTCTTGAGTAAGAACACTCTTTTTATCTCATAATTATTCCACCTAGTATAAACTGAGTGAGTTGGCATACACCACTTGGTTAGAAATATGAGTGCCCATATAGTTCAAATAAGGAGGGGTTGGCCATTTAGCATCACTAGATATCACCGTTCTTAAAGCAACCCAAATGGAAGGAGGACACCTACACAAAGGAGGAGGCTCAAGCCCACCCATATCTGAGGGTGTTTAGTTGAGCTTACTCAAGCAATGTAGTATTATGATCCAAATAATCTATTAGAATTTTAAACCTTTAGAATATCTAATGAGACCAATTTGAATCAAGAACACACTCAATTGATACAAGGCATACAAAGTCTAAGGGGACCTTGATGAGCATCCCTTAGCTTTGTTTCATAGTACTCTACAAATTGGAAATACTTAAAATAAACTTGATCATCCCATCCATGTGGTGAGATCAAATCTTGTTTTCACAAGTGACTCTCTTGGCCAAAAAGATTGAAATTGAAATTGAAATCTCTCTCTATCTCTCTTGTTTTAAAACCCCTTCAATTTATTTTTGGACATTTATTTCTTTTTCTGCATTTTTCTTTGTTTTTCCATGTCGGCCCCTTTAGTGAAACAACTTGAAAATTAGAAATAAATAGTATATATCCTGAAAAATTTGTGCCAGTTCACCCTCCCTACTAAACTTCATGTTTACCACAATAGGTATAATGGTTGAATCTGTCTGCAGGTTACATAGTTGCCATGTGTAAAATAAGATTCAATTGGTTCTTTGGTCAATGAGCTATAAATTAATAATGAAACTTAAACAAAAAATAATAACAAATAAATAAAAGCTAAGATGTGTAACAAAATCTTGAAACAAAGTATTTGATGTTAAATAAAATTCTTATAAATATAGATAGGTATACAGATAGTAAAGGACATGGAATTAACTAGGAAAAGGAAGCATGAAATTGTGGTTTCCCTACGCCCATAACATCCAAATCAACTATATGATTCTGTAGATTTTTCAATGAGTTTGGATGGATTCGGGGAGGAAAGAACTAATCTAGATTCATCCTTTTCATGAATTATACAACCTTTTAGGAAAATATCCTACATAAATAATTGGGGGCAGGTTACATAGTATCGATTCCATCTCATCTCCCACAATGATTTTTTTTTAAATTGTTATTGTTGTAGTTTTAGTGTTGTATGTTATTTTAGGAAAAGGTGAAGGAGATAAGCTCATTATTGAGATTGGGCCTCCCTAATATTGTGAGGTAATCAAAAATTTGAAATTAGTAAAGATAATTTGGCACACTCTGGTGCAAAGGGCCTTTGTCATCCTCAAAACTACTTAGATTTTAAGTATCCCTTCGAAGAACAACTCTAGGCCAAGGGGAAAATTTTTCTTCCATTGGGCCCAAAACACACATGGGAATCCCATTATGCCACATCTGAGAGCCCAAGTACATCACATGGAACCATATTATTAGGAAATGGGGGCCATTGAAGCTCATTTGAGAGCTGAAAGCTCAGAAACTCAATTTAGAGCGCTTACTCTATAGCCAGTCGAAAAGGAAATTGTAGGAAGAGAGAAAACTAGTAGATGAGAAAAATACCCACATCGGTATTAAAGTGCTAGTGAAAGTAGTTGATTAGGTTTCATATGTAGGGTATACTAGAGGGAACTATAATCAGTACATACACAAGATGCCAATTTAGTGACACCAAAAGTTCCTCCTTGGTAGATTTTTGATGGATAGAATTGAGAGTATGGAGGATATCTTTTTTCCTCTAGATCAAATGCAATGACACGTGACAATAAAGGATCAAAGACTAGGATATATAAAGAAGCACATCCAAATTCATCCTAAACTGGATTTATCTCTAACAAGTAAGAAGGAGGCCATTCTCATCGAAGCCATCGATTTAGATAACTCAACTTCAATGTATTTTAGTTTCTTTGTCTTAAAATTTCTTACATTTAATTTATGTAATTTTCAATTTTAAAATGGCCTAGGATGCCCAATCAATAGTCCAGGTATCTTGGTCTTAGTAACTATAGATTGGACCTTATCTTCTACAATTTTGAAGAAGCTAAATTTTTGTATCTACTCACGTATTCCTAGTGGGTGACCATATCAAAATTCATAGAATTAGAACATGAACTTATATATTTAGGAAATACAAAATAATTTACTTCACATAAAAGAAAATGAAATGATATTAAAGGAACCTAAAATCAAGAGTGGGATAAAGATATTAAACCACTTTTTACTGTATTTTGTTGATGCCTTATTTTCTCCTTTTCCTCAAATAGGTTTCCAAGTGGTTCCCTGCTACTTATGTGAAGCATATAGCGTAACCAATCATCCCGCAATAATTTGAAAGTAATTTATAATGCCTTTTTAAAATAAAAATATGTAGAGCTAAACAAAACTTTTACATTTACAAACATAGCAACCAACAAAGAGGTTTGTCCCAGAAAGATAAATTGACTAAAAGGCCAACTTCCCATTCAGGAGAATAATAACAAGGAACAAAACATAAGATAGAAAGAAAGAAGGGGAGGAGGGGAACAAGACCAAAATAGAAAACAATGAAATTTTTTCCTAAGGGTTGTCTTAAAATATTTGTATTCTCTGGCTTATTTTGAAAAATACACACAAACATTCAAATAAAAGAGATATGTGCAAGAATTATTAAAAAATAAAAACAAAAATAAAAATAAAAATAAAAATACAAGAAAATAGCTGGAAATACCTAGCTAAGAAATCCCTCCTTGAGATAGCTAGCATAACCAAGATCTACCACTATCCCTCAACCCTTAACATGAAAGTATTCAATCCAAACAACCAAGTGACAAAAATTAGGTATAATCACTAAGAACCCCAAAGAAAACCCAATAGAGCTTGGGTGATCTTATTCAATAAGTCCTCTATATTACGAAAGCCTTCATCTTATTTATAAGAGAATAGAAGACTATTTAGGTCAATTACACTTGTCACTTTTGGAAAAGTGGCAAGTGGACTAAACCTATATCATTTTACAAAAATGTAAATCAATTATAATTTGATTTTATAATTAAATACAAAAAGTTTAATTCAAAATTGAAACCATTTAGGAAAAGAATTTTCTAAAACAATAATTGAGAAAATGGACAAAATTGTGTACCATGTCATCGTTTATATTTTTATTTGTTCCATCCCAATGGCTTGATAGATTGTTTGCCATCATATTGGTTATAGATTTCTGAATTTCATAACTATAAATGGATGCTAGATTATCACAAATGAAGGTCCATGGCATGGGTAAAATAAGCTTTTTTATGGAGGGTAAGGGATCCATGTCATGGGTTGCTAAAAGTAATGAAATTACCACAATATTATCACTTTTTAGACCTATTTATATGCCCACATCATTTATTATAATCCCTATTTTTGTATTTGTTGAGTATGGCTTTGATTTGCAGTTGAAGTCGAAAAAGGGGGCTTGGCCCTGATCACTTGGAAGGATGGTCCCTTGTAGTAAAAAGCCATCATTCTAAATTTTTATACTTTCATGTTGTAATGTTTTTCACCATATCCCCAATTCCTTTTTTTGGCATAAATCAAGCTTAGGAAGAGTGAGGCATGGAGCCAAAGTGATAATGTGAAAGGCCACTATAGGGGCTAATCTAGGAGAAAATATGGAATTGATCCTGTAATTTTTTGAATAAATCATATTTCACTATTTGTTATTGATTTAGAAGTCCATAATTGAAATTTTTCTCTCTTAGTTTCTAATAATTAAGTCTCTCTCGGTCCTCTTGACCATTTATGGGTGAAAATCCTTCTCCAAATGAGAAAGTTATGATCATAGTTTTGCTAATGACTCTAAGGGAGCCATATTAAATTTTTTATTATATAGTTTTTAATATATATGTTTATATATTATCTTAACATGATATATTGGTCAAATCTTCCCAGATATATTTGTTCGTATGTATGGCTAGCTAGGAATATGATAATTCTTAAAGAACAATAGTCAAATCCCCTAAAAGTGGCTAATAAAGCATTGAATCTTATGTTTTAAGCAGTACTGGCTTGAGGCTTCAAATCCTCAAACGTAGAAAATATCACACCATATAAAAGAGAATAGATTAAGGTGGGGAACCAAATATTCCATGCTCACAACTTCAAGTCTTACCTAGTTGCAAAGAAAATTCCTTGTATTAGACAAAGTCCGAGCGACTTCCAAAACTGGCGTTCAAGTAAAAAAGAACTTTTGTCTATTTTTTTTATGATTCCTCAAAAGGAAACCCAAGGGTTCCAAGAGCATGAGGTGTAATCTTTATTCCCAATGAAAAAATTGATATTCAATATGCTTGTGGGTTAAGCATTGCTACCAACAATCAAGCTGGATTTTTAGCTGTCTTAAAAGGATTAAAATTAGCGATTAAAAAAAATATTAAATCTCATTGTTTTTGTTGATTCACTAATTATAATCCAAAAAGTATGGGATGTGAAAGGATTCTATAACAATATTCTCCCCTTATATTACACAATATTTCCATTCAACTTTAGAAAATTGAAAAGATTGAATTATTTCATGTCCTAAGGCACCTAAATTATTCAGCAGACACATTGACCAGTAAAGGGACAAGTATGGATCAAGGGATGTTAGAGTTGAATAATCAAATTCTCTCAAATATCCCATTTTGATGACCCCTTTATTTGTAAAAGATGAAATAACTAAGGGCCCCAAAGGCCTTTTAAGCATATTGATAAATGAGGAAATTAGAGATCAAGAGCACTCATGGATGCTTATGAATTTAGCTCATTGATCTCCAAAGGTATTCAAGGTTTAGCGACAGGAATTAACTAAACCATTTGGCATGAAACCCCCTCTATAACCTTGTTCAAACAACCTACACAAATGGAAAATGATACCACTTTTCAAGTGCATAGTTCTCTAGTCATCCTCTTGTACAACACTAAATTATGGATTTTTAAAGGACTGACATCATCAATTCTATAACCCCATTGATTTTTCCTCACAATGTTGTTAGTTCTTCCCTATCCATATCTATTTACACCCTCTGCCAACATTTTGAAGCAATTTGGGATTGGGCGATTGAGTCACATAATTAATAACTAAAAGGAGAATGTACATTAGTCAAGGAGGAAATTACAGGCTTGGATCCATGCTCCCTATGGCCTATATAGTTATAAGAAACCATTATTCATCCATGCCAAGGATAGCGAGCAAGGGAGGGTATAGTGTCAGCACAAACTTGATGATAATAGCCAATTTCTATGTGCTAAGAAGATCCCCTCCATTTTGGAGTCAATTTTCATCGAGGTGTAGTCTTCACATGGAGAATATAGGTTTTCATTTGCATGATACTGAGTAGGTGGACATGAATTCTATCCTAGACTGGATTCTTAAATCCATGTCAAGCTTTCTGAACATTTTTAATGAGTGGTATGGGGTAGAGGAGATGGAACTTATCAACACCAAAATGGAATTGATGCAAATTAAAATGGAATGGTTTCAAAGTGAAAATCAAAAAGAGTTGCTTGTTATGAATTGTAAATTGGTTGAGAAGTAAGAGATGCATGTGAATGGAGTGTACTTGGAAATGAAAAAGTTTGAAACCAACGAATGCTTAACACAGAAAAAATAAAGTAGGTCCCCAGTCTGAGCGACATGTTTGACTAATGAAAAATGGCTAGAAAGAGTGTGGAGTGGCAGGCTAATTATCTCTTCGGTAAACCTTTTTGTTTTAGTTTGACTAATGTTATGTGAGTTTTTTTTGTTCCAAGGAGTATTTTATCTGTTAGCTACACCTTTTTTGTTTTAATTTGACCAAAGTTATGTAAGTTTTGTTTGTTCCAAGGAGTATTTTCTTAGTTAATTGAACCTTTTTGTTTTAATTTGAATTATGCTATATAAGCTCTGTTTGTTGTAAGGTGTCTTTCATAGAGAATACAATAGACATTGTTTTAGTATTGTAGGAAAACATTTCCATAATAAAAAGCTCCATCTCTTTGGAATTATGAACAAAAATAATCATCATGTATTTTAATGAAATATGAAAGGGTTCTGGCCCAAAATCTAGCTTATCTTTTTAATACAATCCCCCTAACAATTCCTCTGAAGATATATATATATATATATAATATATATATATAATATATAATATATATATATATATATATATTATATATATATATCTATGTATGTATGTATGTTGTATGTATGTATGGTATTATGTATGTATGTATGGAACAAAAATAAAATATAAGCATATAGTGTATTAAAAAACATATATACATTCTTTTAATATCATATAACAACCCGATGGTAGTATGGTGTGGTTATGATGGTGGAGTTATACACACAAGGCCATTGTTGGGTAGGTGGTTTGGCCTATTCAATAGTTTTTTGGAAAAACTGTGTTTTGTTTATAGAAATGGAGTGGGAAGGTCACAAGTTTGACACCTTCCCCCTCCATTGGGCCTCCGATTTTTTAATTAATTTTCAATTTTTATTTAAGAGAGAAATGGAGGTCAAGGGTTCACAACTTATGTAACTCAAAATTTCATATATATTCCTGCAGTTACACAGTGAAATTGAGAACTTACGATGGCCATGGGGTCGTGTCCTAGTGCCCAAGATGGGTTCAAATCCCCTCCATCTTGCAATTATTTTTTTGTCAGGGAGAACCAATTAAGTATAGTCATGAACAAAAAAAAAAAATTAATAGTATTCAAAAGAAACCATAACAATAAATATACATATTCTTAACCATAAAACACTTGGAAACAATTTTAAGCAATTTGTGTTAGCACTAAAATCCACCATGAACAACCCTTATTCATATTTTAAATAAAATCCTTAGAGATGTCTTGATAAGGTACCTAGTATTATTTCTCATGGAGATCATATTTTTTGTAATGAATTCTTCCTACACATGAACCATTTGGTTCTCCTTCCCTACGAGTGTTGGAACTAGAGCCTTACTCACCTTCCAACAAGGGAAGGTAAGGGTTTTGTTCTTTACTTGTTTTCATTTTAGTTTATTTATTTATTTGCATGATGAGGGATGACTATTGCCTACCTTTTTACATATTTTAATTTTTAATTTTTGAACCACCTTGATTTGTGTGCGAAGTAAAAGTTTGACTTTGACTTTGACTAGTGGAGGTAGAGAAGGGACCTTGATGAGATGGAGTTAGAATGTGGCCTAGGACATATCCTCATAAAGGTCTTTATGGAACCATTACAAATATGTAATCGATGGTCTAACATTATTCCACCTAGGCCCTGACCAAGAAGACTCCCCTTTAAGCCTTAATATGCCCATGGAACCAACATAGTACCCAAAATTATGACCATTGCATTGTCATCATATGATATCCAATTGGGGAAAATGAAGCATCATTATAAAGGTATTTATGATTACTTTTAAGATATATACATGAAACTCTAAGATGGCTCTCTAAGTGTTATTTTGACTACTCTAAAACTCTTCCACATGAGCTCATTAGACCATCCTAACCCAAACAATTCAGAATCTGGTGACAACTTTAACTTGATAATCTAGTGTTGGAAGACCAATGAGGTATGTTTACAAATGTATCTGAGTCTATTACTAAATCAAATATCTTGAGCCTATCAGTAGTAATTTTTAAATAGTGAAACATTGTCACTAAACTGCTCTGAACTTAGCCTTGAATTAGCAAAGACACATTCTCAAGAAATAGGGATTGAAGCCAAGTATACGATATACTATTGGAAAGTATAAAACTTCCATACATAACATATAATCCTAGCATATATTTTGAGATATGTATGAGAACATTAACTGATAAGGAAGTTAGAGCTATGATTTTTGGCCATTTAGGAGATGTGTACTTCTCACCCTTGATAGATTAGTCATACACATTCAAAATCAGGGACACAATAGCACGTTTCAATTCTTATCCTAATTCACATGATGTAAACTATTTTGAATTTATATAAAATGAATATAATTCATCTTATTATCTTAAAAATATCATGTTCTCATGGGACCTTCCCAATCACTAGCAAAAATACGAAAACATTAAAAAATTTTGAAAACTAAGTCCTTAGATTCTCAAATTTGAAGTGAGAATCATTAATATGCTAAATTATGATATGGAGGGATTCATAACTCAAAAATTCTCTTGAGATGGTATCCCCCACGGGAAAATATTAGGTTTTTGAAACAAGTTAGATTAGGTTAGATTAAGGCTACTTAGTTACCAACAAGATGTTTCCAAACATAATGATATTGATGAATATTTTGAATATCTCCAATAGGTGATAGCAGGCTAGGGAACAGTGTAAATCTTAAATCCATGTAGCACTACTGGCCTTCTTATTGATAGTTGATGCATAGACCACTATGAAACATTAATCTTAAAACTAACTTTGAACTAAAACCAAATTACTTCACTAATGAATGATCCTCTTCTAGTGTCTTACAAGTCACTTACAAGCTTCACCAAACTTTTGGAAGTAACCCCATGCTACTCTTTACTAGGAAAGGGCCATAGTAACTATGATTTCTACCCCTGACTTTCACTATAAGCATACCTTGATATGCTTTTAAGAGGAACCCTCCTACTAGCTTAGGAATATATAAAATGGATAAACATCATGTTGATCCCAAAGCAACTTATTGGGCCAACATCATTGTCTAAATACATATTACCTCATCCTAAAATATCAACCTTTGTAGAATCTTGAATCGTAATATGTGCATGATGCAATAATATGTTGAAGGAAACAACTCATAAGAGTGAATCATATTGTGAGATGCATTAGGATCAAGAATATAGATATCAAAACATGCATCTAAATATCAAGCAGATAAAGCATGAACTTTAATAAATGCATATGGTTTGGTCACTAAAATCTTATGTTGCTACATGACATAATTCAAGGCTTCAATTTTATCCCAACATTTAGATTCAAAATTCCCATGCGTATCCAAAAAAATGTAGGTTTCATTTGACCTCTTCTTTATAGTATTGGATGAAGACTGACCAAAATTTGAAGATGGTGTAGAAGACTTTGTTTTCTACTAAGACTAGGAGGGAGACTCACTTTCTTGTGTAGAATATTATTTTTCCTATATTGAGTTGTGTGCTTATGTTGGAGGATTGAGCCTCAAGATCTTGATAACAAAATACCTTAAAACAACCTTTTAGCTTCGATAAAATCAAGAAAATGTAGTTTTGATATTTTATTTTTTTTCCAATGATCTAAATTTGGTAGGTAAATATTCAATGGATGCATGTTCATTAGGTATAAGTGATAACAATTCTACTTCTAACTTTAGGGATCAAAATTCATCTACTTTGCCAAATAAGGAAGCCAAATTCTCCAACCTAGCTTCTGTACTTTTACATTTAGCAATATGAAACAATAAGGCATCTAAAATGTCGATGGAAATCAAACCCATGACTTCATCTAATTATTTTCTATAGGAAAATCTCTTGATTTCCTTAGTAAACACTAGTTAAGGCTCACTTAACATTTACAAGAACCCTTTTGACTAGGATAGTTGTTGCATTTTATGTTTCTAAGTGTGGCAATTATGGGGAGTTAAGAGCTCAACTATCCTTTATTCCACCATTATATCATAAACAATACAATAATCCTACTAAATATGTGTTTGCTCAATGCTGTTTTTTTTAATACTACTTCAATCCATGTAAAAATGCAATATATTCACATTTCAAAAAAATATATATATATATTTTTTGATTTATATATATATATCAAATATAAAATTTTATGAATGGAAACTTGCACAATACCACTCTAAAATTTGGTTTAAATTTTGACAAAGATTAACATGTCTTAATTAATATTTTGGAGGATGCATGCATCCAATATGTTGAGCCTTTACGAAGCTATTGCATAATATTGTCTTCCAAATCCCACTTCGATTTGTGTCTCCACTCTATTGGTGTGGATAATTTGTATATCAATGCCATAACCCAACCAAAGCGCATTACAATAGCTCATTTAAGTCATTTGTCATATCTTTGAGGTCACAACGTAGGAAATAAAAGCAGAAACCATAGATGAAAATTTTATCCAAAAATGATTTAATAGCACTCAATTCGCACTCAATTCCTAATGATGGTATTACAGAGAAATTTAAGCCCCCAAAAAATGAATTTGGTAGTTGTGGTTAGTGCAATGGTATAAAATTACACCAAAAACCATAAAATTCCTTGAGATTGGATGACCGTAATTTGAAAGAACAATTTAGTGCTAGGTAAAAGTCCTCATGGTTAGTGGAATGGTTTAAGATTACATCAATAGACAATAAATTCCCTGAGACCAGATGATCATAATCTAAAAGCATAGATTAGTGTTGAGAAAAGTCCCCAACCCAACTTAAATGTACAAATGGTGAGTTTAAGTGATATGAAAAAATAAATAGATAATTGACACAAATATTACCTTGAGGGTCTTAAATATAAGACGATCACACTATCTATGACTATCGCTCTAAAAAAAACGATAAGGGTTTTGTAAAAATGACTTTGATACCATGAAAAAGTTCAATATGACATCCAAAATTGAAAAACATTTGCAAAGGACCAAAAACTTCTATAAAAGAGATAATATATCTGATAATATTAGATTTATGGTATAAAACTTAAATGAGAGTGCTACTATATATAGCAATGGAAGATGCCCAATGGATAGTTATCCTAGTTGGGTATATGAGAGATCCTATGTGACCTTAAAACTAAATCTAGTTGGCTACATTAGTAAAATATGCAGACGAATGAATGAGAAATGGAATAACACTAATAAATAGATCTAAGTGAGACAATGTTAACCTTACTTTACGGTTAAAAGACTAATACATACATATAGTTGAAAATAGATGTGATTATGTCTTGGATTAATTTTAGTTTTATTAGGTAGAGGTTTAGGGTTAGTAAATTCTAGCAAATAAATCTTGTGACAAATGGACTCCTCTCTCATTGGAGTGAGTTAAAAAGTGGACAAACTAATCTTTTTGACTTTTTTTTTCTAATAATATAAAATTATATCTTCTTCTTATCTTTTTAAAATTATAAAAATATTAACTATTTTAAAATGAGTCAAAAGTTCTATGTACAATTTTTCATAATTAGAATTTTCATCCATCAATGGAATTATAAATTGTTACAAAATTCTTATCAAATTAGAAAAATAATTTGAACTTGTTGCAAAATTCTTATCAAATTAGAAAAGGAATTGGAAAATTTTTGAGAAAGAAAACACATACCATACTATGATTAGTTTTTTTTTTTTGAATGGTAACTATTTCATATAATTGTTAGAACTAATTTTGTTGTGTATTTCAAAATTGAGAACTAGGAATTTTGGATTAGACTTTATTTAGACATATATATTTAGAATGCAAATGCTTCCATGTGGCCTCGCAACATGTTATGATTAGTTCCTTTTATGCATGAATCATAACTATTTTGTATAATTGTTAGAATTAATTTTGCTATGTATTTCAATATTAAGAGCTGAAAATTTTGGATTAGACTTTTTAGGTGTATTAGATGTCATAATTCAAAGATATATATACAATTTATTTGATGTGATTAAAGAAATATATGTGCATATGGCCTTCATCATATTATGTTTCTTTTTTTTATGCGTGAATTATAACTATTTTTTATAAGTGCTAGAACTAATTTTGTTATGTATTTCAACATTGAGAACTGAAAATTTTGTGTTGGACTGGTTAGACTTTGGTAGTTGTATTGTATAAAGTAATTCAAACATATACATTTGGATATGATTTTTTTTTTGCATTTATGTGCAATTGAATGGATGAATGTTTAATATTGGTACTTTAATGTGTTGATGACGAGGTGTTATTGATTATGTCTAAGCTTTTTAATTTATTTTTATGTTTTTCACTTGTGGATTGGTTAATGTACCTATTATTGAAGCATATAATAGGAAATATTTTTTAGATTATTATATAATATTAGCTTCTATTTAAATTATATAAATTTGAACATGTAACAATTTAAGTATTAATAAATGGACTTATGATTTCTAATTTATCAAGGAATATAGAAATTTAATTTCCATGTTTCGCGATTTTAACCAAAGTTTCAGGAAAATGCTTGATATTTATATTTTTGCATAAATTCAATACTGATTTTCAAATTTTCAATAAATGTTGTTTCTAATTTCTGAATGGCTAAGGAAGCTCAAATAAGACATAATTCCCCCAGTGGAGGGTGTTTTTTTCTTTAAGTGCCTCACAATTCATTTTAAAATTAAAATAAAAGTAACTTTGTGAGTTGGCATTGCATAGAGGAGTTCTATAAAGGTATCACTGTTATGTTAGCTCTTTTCTCATTGATGCAAGGATTTATGAAGTTACAAGACATTGTTATATTAGTGCTCTATTCAATGATGTGAGAAATGATGTGGTTGCATGTTGTTTGGAGAAGGGGAGGGTTGAACAAATGACGAATTAATATTATTATGTTTCCTTATGCGGAGGATATAGTAGGTGTGGGAGAACAGGGGTCCTTTGCATAGTGAGCGTTGTGGTATTGATGAATGATGCAGTAATTGGTACAGTTTCATTGCGTGAAACTTCTACTATGTGGAGGACGACGTATGTGAAACTTCTACTAGGGTCTTTTGTATAGATGGGGTTGGAGAGGGATCTAATATATTTTATTTAACAAATGTCATAATCATTGGATTCTCTTAGTATGCAATATTAAATAAACTATGTTTTCAATCCATGTGACAGGTGATTGCGGGAACAATTATGTTAGTTCTCTAGTCAATGGTACAAGAATTGATGCGGCTACATCTCTTTTTGCACAGGGATTGAGAATGTGCAAGAGAAATAAGGACATTTTTCATAGAAGGGGTTCTTAATAAAATTGGTTTCCAATTCATGTGAAGAAAAAGTGTTGTGTGGTAAAATGAATGTGCGAAAATATTTATGCAAGGTTTATTAAAATATTAAATGTACAAGTCATTTATTATTTAGGAAACAATTTTGTAACTATGTAAGTAGTTGTGTGAAGTTGGTTGTTCAGAGGTAGCATGTGTAGAGTTTTGAGTGTCAATTATTGATCGAATGTTGTTATTAAGTGTGGAAGTAGTTATGAGGAAAAAGTTGTGCAGAGGTGGTTGTATATGTACATATGTTATGCGAAAGTTTTGTGAAAAGTTTTTTAAAATAATAAATATACAAATCATATTTTTAATTCTTATTTACGGACATATTTCAAAATCTATGATCATTAATTAATATTAGTTTCAAATTTCAATGAGTGAGCGTCGTATTGAGTGTGAAAGTAGTTATGTTGATGAAGTTGTATGGAGCCAATTGTGTGTGAAAACGTTATGCAAATAACAAATGGATGTGCCAAATTTGTGTGGAATGAGGGAAGTGCAGAGGGATATCTTAATTGTAATGTGTTTTGATATTAGTAGATTGTGAAAAAGAGTGGTGCTTATTTTATTATTAATATATTTTGTGGAATGAAAAAGTGGATAGAATGAAAGCTTGAGGGATTTTTGCACACAAAGGGCTATGTTGTTCGGAGGTAGCATGTGTAGAGAAAAAATATTGTGTTCAATTTTTTTTTCAAAACGAATTCTTTCTGCCCATGATATATAGGACCCATTTTTATCGATATCAATTTCAAATGTCAATGACTGACGAAAGGGAGTTGTTGACACCATAAGTGGTTATGCGATGAAGTTGTGCAGAGGTGGTTGTGTGTGAGATATTTTTTGCATAAATGACTTTTCTTTGCGGTTTTGCACATATGCATTTGTGTTATGTTGAAAGTATATGAAAATCATGTTTCTAGATTTGATGTTTTGTTGCTTGAGTGGTTTTATTAATTCGTGAGAGCGTGTGTAGCCAGTGAATTGAATGTTGATATGACTTGTATTTGCCTACAGTTATATTTTTTGTTAATCAAAGAACAAACATCAGGATGATGAAAAATTTGGATGGCGGATTTATCTCTGTTGCATGTTTACGATGCAAAATAATGGCAGGTGGTGATTTTATATTAGTTTTGAATGTCAAGGACTAAGAGAGCTACTGAGTGCAGAAGTAGTTGTGTGGAGGTGGTTGTGCATGTGTAAAGGTTATGCGAAGAAAAAATGCATGTGTGGAATTTGTGTGGAATGAGGGAAGTGTAGGGCAATATTTTAATTGTAATGTGTTTTGATATTAGTATATTGTGCACAAGAGAAGTGCTTATTTTATTATTAATATATTTTTCGGAGTGCAGAAGTGCATATAATGAAAGCTTGAGAGATTTTTGCACACAATGGTTTGTGTTGTTCAGAGGCAATGCATGCAGAGAAAAAATGAATATCCAATGTTTATTTTAGAATGAATTCTTCATGCCCATGATATATGGGACCCACATTTATTAATATTAGTTTCAAATGTCAATGACTAATAGAAGGGTGTTGTTGAGTATGAAAGTGGTTGTGTAGACAAAGTTGTGTTGAAGTGGTTTTGTGTGATATATTTTTGTACATAAATGGATTTTCTCTATGATTATGAACATAAGAATTTGTGATATGTTGAAAGTATAAAAAAAATCATGTTTCTAGATAGATCAATGATGGCTTAACAAAGAAAAAATGGAAGAAATTTGAAGGAAGAAAAATTGATTCTAGTTGTATTGTATGGAGTCGTGACGGAAAATGGAGAGTGTAATCATAGAAGCGTTGGTTGTTTTTCATATCTATGATGTTCTGCAAAATACATATTAATGACATTTTCAATGGCATCTAACTCTATATATCTCATTTCCTTATATAATGATGAAGTGTATCTATTTTGTGTGTGATATGCTAAATAGAACAGATCATGTACACATATTCATGGTGAGTCACATAAACGTATGAAGTTAAATAAATGTGAAATCATGTGATACATTATACAAATTTATTCATATTAAGTGTCTTTCATTTTTTAAAAATTAGTATTATTTGGAAGAAAATTGTGCGGAAGAACCGTGTAGGGGAGAAATGAATGGAGAAGTCCACAAAAAGATTGCATTTGATATTGCAGATACTCATTTTTGACGTAAATAATAAATAAAAGGGTCTAGTTTTACGAATCTTTTTTGACATAATTTTTAATAATAATAATAATAAATTATTATTTACTATTATAACAAGAAATATGTCACTGTGTTTTTCTCATTATCCTAAGAATCCAAAATAAAATGTTATAAATTTTATAAAGCTATTGTGGCGTAATTTTAACACGTAACATGTCGGTGGTTACATTGGCTAGATGTTGAACATGCATATTTTTTCTTTTTTTTTTAATGCTTGTTTCTAATGCATGTTGATATCCTTCATATTTCTATGGGGCATGGTGTGGGGGGTGGGTGGCTCGTTAGGAAATGTTTTAATCATAGTTGATGTAGTCGACACCTCATTTTGAGAAATGTGTGTTTTTATTGTTAGCGTAAGAATTATACACAATATATGTTTGCAAAAACCAATACAAATTTTATAATATTTGTATTAGGTCTCTTATGGTATATTTGTTTTGTGACTCTATATCTCATTCATAGATGAGAGTTTTACGTGAATCAGTTGTATCTATATGTTATGAATAAAAATATATAAAATACAACAAATAGTGTAAACAATAATAACAATAAATAATGATTAATTAGTTTAAATTAGTAATGAAAAGGTATGTACCTAAGGACATGACCATTGGTGAAGAGGCACTTTCCTAGGATATATAAGTAGGCACTCACTCTCATTGTTATCGCATATCACATCAATTATTTTTTATAATATTCCATATACAATTACTAACCTACAATGAATGTCTTTGTCTTTGAAGTATTTTGAATCTTACTCTCCTACGTATACAAAAAAATGAAAAAATAAGAGCAAGTTTACATAAAAATAAAAATAAGACGTATATACGCTTACTTGTTCCTCGATAAGTTGTCCAAGCATCACCTTGCAACTCGGCCTAGGTCTCCACAACATACAAAGGGAAGTAACACTGATCGACACAAACAAGCAATGTAACCGCTGCCTCGCCTCACTACACCCGACCAATACGTGTCATCATGGCATTTTCCATCTAATTCAATATAAAATAATTGCAAGGTCACGTGTCTTCTACACACTAGATCTACCACCACTTAAAGGATTGATGACTGGACACACAGTCCTACTGCTACCACAACAAGCTGGTGACAACTAAGTACTACCTGACAAATGACAAATATGACTCTATAATCCTCTTTGAACCATTGGTGTCACTAGACACATCACACTCACTTTTCACACTTTTGTCACTCACAACACACTACTACTAGTCACAATTTCATGACGCCACCATTGTTCATTCTACAGTCATCCAAATATTCTTGCCATCTTACCCTGCAACTACAATTTTTTGTTCAACCTCCATAGTGGACATTGCAATCCCTCTACAAAATCACCACCACTTCTCTCAACAATCTTGACCATCCTACATGTGGTGTTCCCCAAACCTTGTAAACAATTCTCGTTGTATTTCTGTCCACAACTATCCAAATCACCCCATTGTTGTTCATGGTCAGTCAATCTCCCGTCTTCTTCCACTGATCTCTGATTTGTACACCATGACTTTGTCACTTGCTAGTTTCCAACTAATTCAAACCCCAATGCTTATCTATCAACAATTGTTCCCTGTACACCATACATCCCTTCCACCGTTTGACTTTGTTTTACTCCATCTGTTGTTTTTTGGGACGCATTTTGTCTTTTACTCACACTGCTTCATAACCATCATATAGGTTATATAAATTATTAAGTGGTTAAAAAATAAAACAAATTGGCTATAAAGCCATTATATATAAAATAAAAAAGGTTATTAAATGTTTAAGTGTTAGAAAAATGGAAAGGGAGAATAAATCATTATATTTGTAAGGATTTTATTTACAAAGGAATATACATACATACATACATACATACATACATACATACATACATACATACATACATACATACATACATACATACATATATATATATTATATATATATATATATATATATATATATATATATATATATGAAAAACAATTTTAACCTCTTTTAAAAGAGAAGATTAGTAAAGGATTCATTACCAAAGATTGAAGGAGTAATAAAATTTTGAAGGAGTAATTAAAGCAAGAGAATGAAATTTCTAAGGAGAAATTCAACGAGAATTTTCTGAAGAAGGAAGAAGACAATTTGCATTTAAAAACTTTGAATCAAAAGTTATTAGAATAGATCAAAAATAAAGAAAAGGATGGTAAGGACAAAGTCGACGATTTAGAAAATGATGAACTTCCACATCTAAGGAATCATAACCAAGCCCTACTACAAATTAAGAATCTTAAAAGTGACAAGAAGTCACTAAATGAAAAGTCATAACAACTTCAAGAATAAGTATTGAAGTCTCCCTTCATTTCAGTCCAAGTTGAAGATAAATGAGTAAATAATGATCTAGTTAATATCACAACTCAAGAGGATGAGAAACCAAAACAAGTTAAAACATATTCATAAGTTTCATTTCAAATCATGGATATTCCAAATGATGATGCCATCTCAACAACAAAAGAACCTAAAGGAAATCAAGGAACTCACACTAACATGATAAGGGAAATTCCAACCAGAAGAAATCCTTATCGACATCGGAATCACAAGAGAAAACTTTCCAGTCAATCTACGTACCAGTATCACTCAAAATGATGATAACAATACTGAAGATTTATGTTTCAAAGAGTATTAGAGTTTACAAATCGAGTCCGATGATAACAATTCAATGTAAATTTCAAGTGACTAGAAGATTTCACAAAGGATTAGTCTAGGATGGCCAAATCCATTTTCAATTCGATAATTTTATTTATCACTCCAAGGATCATATTGTCTTGTGACAATGAAAATGAAAGTTCCATGATGAGATGAAAAAGAGATGAAGGATTTTCATCAGTAATCTTTGAGGACAAATATTTTTGAAGAGGAAGCCAATGTTATGAACAAAATATATAAAATATTATAAATAATGTAAGCAATAATAACAAGAAATCATTATTAACTAGTTATTAATTAGTAATGAAAAGGTATGTCCCTAAGGACATGATTGTTGGTGAAGAGGCACCTGCCTAGGGTATATAAGAAGGCCCTCACTGGCATTGTAATCTCATATCACATCAATTCTTGTTTTCAATATTCAATATACAATTACTATCCTACAATGGATGTCTTTATATTCAAAGTATTTTGAAGCTTACACCATTGGGTATATGAACCTTGTTCATTAGACTATATAGTTTTACTTGTTTTATTGTACAATTTTTATGTTGTGCTCATTGTTGAGTAGTAGTTCATAGTGAAATTAAAATTATTATTTTTAAACGTAATTGATATAGCATGAATGAATGAACAATAATGTTTGAAGGGTGACTGCTAAAATGTTAATGGAGAAGAATTTGTTTACTATAGAAAGAATGGTATGGATGCAATAATAAGGCAACATAATACATTTTGTTTGAAAAATTCTACACATATTGTGGGAGGTTTACTCTTAGATAGTATGTGAACTCTATTGCATTTTAGATACACATCGAAAGAATTGTGTGAAGGAACAATAGAACATTTCAAGAATTATTTACTTGAAAGAAAGGCCAAAGCCATATTATCTTACAAATACAAATTGAATATAGATGCATTAAGGTGAGCGCATGGAGCTGGGCTACACATTTTGGCAAGAGAGGGTGTATTTTGGGTGAAAAAAATAGCTTGATCAATCAATTTTAACTGCTTGATCAATAAAACTTTGGGCCCTCAATCGAGCTCTTTGAGGGCTTAAACAATGTAACCAAAGGTTATCTAGTAGCTCGAATTTCCCATCATTATAACCTAGGAATGGAATTAAAAAAAGGTGGCTCAATCAAGCCTTAAATATAGATCTAACCTTAAATCTAGTTCTAGTTATAGGCTAGATCTAGCCTTAAAGCTTGTTCTAGTTATAGGCTAGATTGAGCTATAGGATAGATCGAGATACAAGCTAGATCAAGATTTACATATAAATCAAGCCATTATATAACCATGCTAAGGGCTCAATCAAGGGTTTATTAAACCTTTGATTTAGCTATTTGAATTTTAAAATAAAGTGCTCTATCGATTTTTTTAAGTGCTCGATGAAGCTCCTAAGGTCCTCTTGAAGGATCAAAATTATCTTCATACAACACTATAAAGGATACAACTTGGTCCAGACCTTAATGTAGCTACTTTTCCATTTGGAATGGTGGTTCGAACTAGTTTAACTAGGTCTAGTTACCTTTTCCCTATTGTTGTTGGTTTAAGATGTTTCTTTAGTTTCTAATAGGAAGGGACATTGGATCGATTCTTCTTGCTAATCATGCAAGAGAATGACCCTTAAGCTTCTTTAATGACACAACTATAGCACTCTAAGGTTTTTCCTCTTAAAAATAGGACTTATAGAATGCAAAAGGTATCACAACACATACAAGATCTAGTCTAAGATGCAATTAATCTAACCTCTGTAGATTGAACGAAAGAGAAATCCTTCTTTCAATTGAGAGCCAATTAACTTAACATGGAAAAGAAGCTTTAAGGAATTGAAATTAAGATGAAGGAATTAGATCAAGGAGATAGCTCACAAGATCTGATTCCTTGTTAACATAAATATTAACAATCAAACACTTAGTAAATAGTTACATAATTACCTATTGAAAAATATATCCAATTCCTTATTTATCATATGCATTACAACTACAAAGATTCATGATGAATTACTGAATTAGTTCAAATAAGACATCATGTATACAAACAAACAATTATTATCCTAAATCATAATATAGCTTTTTGATAAAAGATTATAACTATTTGTTCCTATGTATAATTCAGATTTCAAATTACATTTAAGATCAAGTCTATAGAATAGTCTAATTAGCATAGAAAATTTTAGGGGCGAATGTTCGCCCTTTGGTGAAATTAAGGGGTTTTAAATTTTTAGTGGGCGAATATTTTGTATCATAGTACATTTTTACAAATCACCTCAAATAGCCCACCTTATTTTAAGGGAGAGGGTAAAAAAGGTAAATTTAGCCCTTGAAATTAAGAGTTACAACCTTCCATTCTCCCATTTTCAAGAATTGGTTTTATTTAAGTGAATCCATTCGCACATTTTCAAAAATAGGTTTTATTTAAGTGAATCCTATGGGTCAAAGGCCCAAATACCATATTTATAAAAGAGGTATGGTAAATTAATAAAAATATAAATAAATGAGAGGTATGGTAAATAAATTAAATAAAGCATTTTTTATATTTACTCCATAAGTCACCTTATATACATGCAAGGGTGTGAACAAATAAAAATATAAGTGGAGGTATGGTAAATAAATAAAACGTCATTTTATACTTACTCAAAAGGTATGGTAAATAAATAAAAATATAAATCAACTAGACGCATGGTAAATAAATAAAACCTCTTTTTATATTTAGTCCATAATCCTCGTTCTATTTATGAAGGCTCAAGAAAGAGGTTTTATTTAAGTGAATCCTATGGGCCAAATGCCATATTTGTAAAATAGGTATGGTAAATTAATAAAAATATAAATAAGTGAGAGGTATGGTAAACAAATAAAACATTTTTT
>APFE030513467.1:49179-60263 GCA_000404065.3 Pinus taeda
TCAACAATAGTGAATGAAGCCAACAATTCTTTCATACATCTCTAAATGTAAATTGAAAAACTGAGAAAGAATTCACTTTCATGATTTCAACAAACAGTAGTGCTATATGAAAATTAGTGAAACAAATATTTTTTAATAAAATAAATTCAAATTAAAAAACCTCACAGTATGGCAGTAGTGCATAATCCTATAGGCATGCATTTGATCTATGCTTGCTTAAATGACCTCCTCCTTACAGTAGTAGTACATAATAAAAACGAGTTTCTCCAAAAAAAGATGAAAGCATACAATATAGAGTCTTCTTGCCCCAGGATTCCTCTCTCCTATAGCTCTAAATCCTCATTTCAATAGTACTTTTTGGAATTCTAGAATTGCAGAGTCGAGAAGCCCCTAATACATTCTAGAATCTATTATTTATAATATTTACAAAAAGAACTATCAATAAGAAAGATTGTTGAAGAATAAACTTGCTCGATCAATTTCCATTGGGCCACAATCCCATTCTTCTCTTGCTGAAGCATTCTCATTGATTGAGATTTTCTTCTTCTCATCTCTTCAATTGTTTCCCTGCAAAAAAAAATCAAAATTAAATTAAAATACAAAATCAAATAAAATACCAAATTTGGAATAAAATATCTTCAATCAAAATTAATTAAATGACTAAATGAAAAGTAAATATGAGCTTTCTATTGATTCTTGTGGTGATCTAATTAGTCAAGGAGAATAGAGATGAATGGATTTGCACTGGGTAGAGGATGTGGGCAAACGAGAATGCAGAAAATAAAATTCCGAAGATTAATTTTGTTTCAAAATTCAGAGATTGATGTTATGCTGAATTTTAGACCCATTAAATGATCAAATAATGTTTTGAAACTACTTCATAAATGTTCTCCATGATTTATCTATCCACTGAGCCATCCTGGGCCTTATTTGTCCAAGTAGATCTTAATTTACAAGCCTCCAAAATTAATGAGGAAAAACTATCAAAATTTTGGAAATTTTGTTGCCTCAACTAAAAAATAGATGTTTAAA
Organism: Pinus taeda; assembly: GCA_000404065.3. Lineage (NCBI taxonomy): Eukaryota > Viridiplantae > Streptophyta > Pinopsida > Pinales > Pinaceae > Pinus > Pinus taeda. The sequence goes on from APFE030513467.1 coordinate 50,212, forward strand.
TTAAATTCTAATCCTAATTAGATTACAAATATCGTTTAATTAATGTTAATTAATTATAATTAAAAAACTTTAGTTATTAATAATAAATAAATTAAAAACAAAATCTAATAGTTGAATATAATTTTATTTATGTTAATATTTATAATTAAGTACATCCAATATATATTATTAAACTTATATTAAAACCAAACCATTAAATCTTGAAACAAAACCAAGTGGCGTGAAGAGTTATGGAGGAGGGAGGATTAATGGAAGGAGGGATAAGGTGATATGAAGAGTGTGAGGTAAGGAGGAGGAATAAGGAGATGAGTGGAGAGTGAGATGGAGGTGACGTAGGCCCGGGGAAAGAGCGAGAGTCATAAGGAAGTTAACAAAAACTATATATTAATGAAAAATAGTCTCTTGCATAAAAACTTAAAATCACCAATCATGAATATTAAAGTGAGTGGATAATAAAATTATGATATCCAATATATTGCATTGCAATATCACATCGCACTTTTGATCGTGATTTTAAATTATGGTTTTGGAAGGAAAGAGATGATGTAAAGTGGGGCCCACGTGGAATTAAAGATTCTAAAAATTGAACTACATCCATTTTGCAACTTTGGTATTAGGGGTTTAGAAATTTGTTTTAAAATAATAAATTCGAGGAAATTACAGAGATCCCGAAACACAATTTTTAATTGTTCTACAATTTGGTTGGGTCATTTTGTAGGACCATTAGCAAACAAATGAAAAAATTAGTAAAAAATAACTAAGAGTTAATATTTACAATGAATGACTATCTTAATTACAAAATTTAAAATATTATACATTTCGTATTTAAATTCAACCAAGGCGACAAACTGATCAATTTCAAAGGAGTGCCATTTGCAAACTGGATAGCCAAATGAGGCAAAACAAGTATCAATGGAAAGCTAGTGCAAAGTAAAATTCAATGAAATAATCAAACTATAAATTCGGTGAAAATAAAAGAAACGCAAAACTGTAAGACAATTATTTTAAATGAAAATCATAAAAGGGTTTTGCCAAAAATTAATGGTAAGGATCCTCATTATTTGAGTCAATTATGGTGGGAGGTGTGTTGGGTTTTCACTACAACAATGGCAACACACTGGAAAGAACCAGTTATATATGGTTCAAGATAATGAATTTTAATTTACCCAAATGTTAAAAATAATGGAGTTCACGAAAATGTTTAACAGTAAAACATTTCCATGGGTTCCACATAAATATCTCAAGAAATATGAGTTTGTAAAGATAATTACTCAAAAAAGACTTGAGTAAAAGACATGAATCCAAATTTAGGAAAATTTATTCTTAAAATTACCTCATACGAAAAATAGAAGAAGGTATAGACATGAGTTTATTGATAAAGCATATATCCATTTTATGAATAGTCTCCGACATTGCTTTGCTGCTAGCGAGCTTGAACAATACCTCGACAAAATTGTCTTTTATGCCATACAAGCCTAGTCCGGCTACTAGCAAGCATCGATAGCACCAATGAGTTTACTTGTATTTCCCATGATTCCTCTTTTAATCACCCTTTTAATAAGTGCATTTGCAAGATTTTAGTTTATGATGTATTTGAGTGAAAGGACTAAGATGGTAATAGAGATTTATGTTTAAAATACATAATACTTTCATAATGTTGAATTCAAATTTTATCCCTGCAACTATTAATCAAAGGACTTATAAAGTGGAGGGTGGGAGGGATTCATTGTATAAACCCAAATCAGTTTTTTCCTTAAAAAAGTAAACTCAATCACTTAGAAAGGATGTGTGTTCCTCCATGAAAAATATTTAAAGCAATATGGTTTTATGGTTCCATAAGGATATGCCTTTAATAATAAATGAAATTCACTAAAATAGATATAATTAAAATATTTCTCATGTATTCAAATCACTATCAGGTGAGGAAAACACCTTTCACATAAATCATGGGAGCATCACCAAAACCAAAACATAACTGAAAGTAAAAATAAAATAACTCTAAACTAAAGTAAGAAAAGAAATCAGAAAACAAAAATAAAAATGAAGAAGGCGAAAGGTGAAAGAAAAATCCAAATTCAAAAGATAAACTCCAACTACACTACTTATACAAATGTCTCAACAAAAGAGATAAAAGAGAATAAGCATATGTATGTTTCCTTCCTATGCTGAGATTTAATTCCTTTTTATCTTGCAGAGTTATAAGAAATAATGCTCTCAAAATTTAGAGGGTGAATATCAGCGATGATCGATCATATGCTAAATCAGAAGTCCTTGTTTGCTGCAAACTTTCTTGTTTCAAAGTAAAATCTGCATAAAGGCATCTTAGCCATTTTATGAAAAAGTAACATTCAAGAAATAGACTAAAGGTTCAGAAGCTCCCCAATTTAACTTATTTGATGAGGTTCATTACTACTTCTTTCAAGAATCTCAAATAGAATTGAACAAAAGAGAATGAACTTGAAAACTGATCTGGTAGAGGTGTGAAAGTTTCATGAAGGCCTGTAAAAACAGAGTTCAAGATCAGAAAAAACTAAACATAAAACTGAACCAAAAGTAAATAAATGAAAGTGCGCATATGAAACTTATCATTGGATAATTTCATTTAATATTAACTGAGAGGTATCATTTTCTCCAAAAAAAGATAACTTCTTCCTTTAATTAGAATTAAAATCATGAAGAATTTTTATTGACCCAAAATCATTATTTACTAAATGTATTCTAAAGCAAGCAGTAAACTAGAATAATGTATTGTTTTATGTCCAAGGAATCTAAAAATAAAACAAATCCACGGAAATGAGATGAAAGAATGCTTCTTTATGAATTGCAGTGAGGATTGTTCTCATAATATTACAATTTTCATATCAAGTCCATGGTTTTTATATATAGTTTAAAATTAAGACCAAATACAAGATAATGAAATACATATGGTTTATTGAAAAGCTATTCCATTTTATATATTCACATTGCTTGCTGTAGCGAGCTTGAACAATACCCGACAAAATTGTCTTTTATCCATACACCTAGTCCCTTAGCAAGCATCGATAGCACAATGGTTTACTTGTATTTCCCATGATTCCTCTTTTAATCACCCTTTTAATACTTCATGTCACAAGTTTCTTTTCCATGCATAACTTTCAAGATCCAAGACTCACCTTTGTCGATATGCAATTGAGTGTTATATAACAGTTAAAACACAATGGAAGAGATGCATATATTGGATTTTATCGCATCGAAGGATCTTAAGGCAAGTCTTTATTTGAGTTTCGCGATGTGATATAAGTGTTGTGATAGAAACATTGTTATTACGAGCATATGTGATTGGAAACTATGATGGGGCGATTGCAATATCAGAGAATAGTTATATCGGAGATCGGAGCTATTAATAAAAGGAATGTTGATATTATTCTTACGATATCAAGAATGTAATAGATTACATGGCTCATTGGTGGGACCAACTTTGGATTTTATAAGAGATCAGCAATCAGAAGTTTTGAGTATGAGATGTAACATTTTTGATACACCAATGTACGATGAGGAATGGACTCGATTGTTTTATTATGTACATTTAATTTCATATCGGATTCGAGACATTAGAACCTCTAAACAAATTCCCCAGCCAAAATTGTGATTTATGAATGGACGTGATATCTTTTAAAACATGATTTAAATGTCATGTAAATTCCAAGGGTTTTATGGATATCGTAATATTGGCGAAGTCATTTTCAGAGAATGCGGGAAGGGAATATCGCAGATGTATAGATATTGTAATATCAGCGATGATCGATCATATGCTAAATCAGAAGTCCTTGCTTGCTACAAACTTTCTTGTTTCAAAGTAAAATCTGCATAAAGGCATCTTAGCCATTTTATGAAAAAGTAACACTCAAGAAATAGACTAAAGGTTCAGAAGCTCCCCAATTTAACTTATTTGATGAGGATCATTACTGCTTCTTGCAAGAATCTCAAATAAAATTGAACAAAAGAGAATGAACTTGAAAACTGATCTGGTAGAGGTGTGAAAGTTTCATGAAGACCTGTAAAAACAAAGTTCAAGATCAGCAAAAACTAAACATAAAACTGAACCAAAAGTAAATAAATGAAAGTGCGCATATGAAACTTATCATTGGATAATTTCATTTAATATTAACTGAGAGGTATTATTTTCTCCAAAAAAAGATAACTTCTTCCTTTAATTAGAATTAAAATCATGAAGAATTTTTATTGACTCAAAATCATTATTTACTAAATGTATTCTAAAGCAAGCAGTAAACTAGAATAATGTATTGTTTTATGTCCAAGGAATCTAAAAATAAAACAAATCCACAGAAATGAGATGAAAGAATGCTTCTTTATGAATTGCAGTGAGGATTGTTCTCATAATATTACAAGTTTCATATCAAGTCCATGGTTTTCATATATTGTTTAAAATTAAGACCAAATACAAGATAATGAAATACATATGTGTAGATGGAGAGGTCTTGAATTTCATATATTAATATAAAGTGATATATCAAAACTCAAATATAAGCGAAATAGAAAATGATTTAACCATGTTCCAAATTTCTTATCAATTGCTTCATTACCATAGTGGTTTCCTAAGAGTGCCCTCAATTCTTTTATACAAGACAACACCTCGTTAGATGCTTCATGTCACAAGTTTCTTTTCCATGCATAACTTTCAAGATCCAAGACTCACCTTTGTCGATATGCAATTGAGTGTTATATAACAGTTAAAACACAATGGAAGAGATGCATATATTGGATTTTATCGCATCGAAGGATCTTAAGGCAAGTCTTTATTTGAGTTTCGCGATGTGATATAAGTGTTGTGATAGAAACATTGTTATACGAGCATATGCGATGGGAAACTATGATGGGGCGATTGCAATATCAGAGAATAGTCATATCAGAGATCGGATCTATTAATAAAAGGAAATGTTGATATTATTCTTACGATATCAAGAATGTAATAGATTACGTGGCTCATTGGTGGGACTGGCTTTGGATTTTATAAGAGATCAGCAATCAGAAGTTTTGAGTATGAGATGTAACATTTTTGATACACCAATGTACGATGAGGAATGGACTCGATTGCTTTATTATGTGCATTTAATTTCATATCGGATTCGAGACATTAGAACCTTTAAACAAATTCCCCAGCCAAAATTGTGATTTATGAATGGACGTGATATCTTTTAAAACATGATTTAAATGCCATGTCAATTCCAAGGGTTTTATGGATATCGTAATATTGGCGAAGTCATTTTCAGAGAATGAGCGGGAAGGGAATATCGCAGATGTATAGATATTGTAATATCAGCGAAATGAAATTCATACTAAAATATTCTGATATTCGAAATGGAAATTGTGTGGGTCAAGTTATTGCATTATCATATTCATAAGTAAGTGCTTGACTCAACTTTTCCTTTTAACAAAAAGCCCCTTTTATCAATTATCAAAAATATTAGATTGGGGAATAATTCTATCGGAGCTTTTGTATGATGAGAATTATGATATTAGAATGCTCCAATACGAATCTTTCGATATTGTTTTAAACGCCTATCAGGGTTTTAATGACTAAAAGAAAAATTACAAAATAGTCAAATTATGATGAACAACAAATAATACTTCCCTGAACATGTTGCATATTTGAAAAACAGTTAGTTTCTTGCTTATCTCAAGTATCCACAATTAATTCAATGAAGACTTGTAAATGAAACAAAAGAGAGATAATAAATAGCCTTTAAAAAAAGGGGTAAAGCTAACAACAGATGACAATGAACCTATAAACACATATCTAGAAGAATTTTGTTTGTAGGTTTGCCTCATGAATCTTCAATTTCTCCCATGCATTTCTCAAAATATGCATATTTTCAAGATCATCTACTTATTTAATCTAAAATGCTAAGTAATTAATTTTCAAATTACATCCACCCCAAATTTAAATCGGAGGACAAGAGTGGTGAATATAAGCTCCTTTTTAGAAATACTTATGAATAAAAACTTTCAAGTTGTAGAAAATTCTTGGAATTTGTTGATGTATGATCAATGTGATGATTTTTTGCAAAACAAGACAATTAAGGGCTTCACATATATGTATGATTTGATTACTCAAGAGCTTCTAAAATGTTCTAAATTGCTTTTCCAAAAATGAAAAGGGATGCCCAAAAGAACTTAGATTCATTACTTACTTATTAAAAATCTCAAATAATGAAATTATTGCAAACAGAAAAGAAACCTGATCCAAATTAATCTATTCATATTTCTAACTTAATGAAGGAAACACGACTAAGTATAGTCATACTTCCAATGTAACCACTCATTTTAATTCCTACATGCATGTACAGGTCAAACATTAGTAACAAAAATAAAAAAATAATTAAAGTAAGAAAACTAAATCTGAAAGTAGAATGCACATTTATTGCTAACATATTTATAGAAAGAAACTTATTTACAATTACCTTCTCTTGAAATTTTCTTCCCAATTGAATTTCAATTGGATCATAGAAATCTAGATGAATTTCCATTAATCATTGAGAGAGGTTTAAAAGTGAAGATGGTAGGCTAGATTGTGCAAATGATCTTTTAGATACAATGGTATGCATAAATTTATTAGTTTTATGTTCAAGTGTTAATTATTAACAATCTTCCATGTAGGAAAATTCTCCAAATATTTTTCAAATGGGTTAGTGAAAAATGGATGGAAATTTGTTAGACAAAATGGAAGATTATTAATTGAATTAGATTGTTTCTCATATTGTGAAAATGAACTCTCTTCTTGGCATTGCTTTTGTGAAGAAAGAAGCAATTGGTAAGAGATTAACAACAATTGAAATTGGAAGAAAAATAGGTTTTGATGTTCATGATTGTAATTTGAAACCTCATATTCCCATTCAGGCAATGCATCAATTGAGTATTCAATACATAGCTGCTCAATATGCTAGCATAAAGTATCTAAAAATAAAAAATTGAAGATAGAAAAGAATCTGAAATGAAACAAAATAAATGAAGGAACCACGGTAAAATAAAATCCTAGTTTACACTTGTGTTATAATTATTATTACAACAAAATTGGGACTAACTTAAAACAATTTTTTCTTCACAAGAATTGGCCAAAATAATGATATTAGAATGATTTCTAATACCAATTTGTGAATTAGAGAGAGGGTTATGGCTATGGTTACGAATGATAGCATGATCATGATATAGATCATAAATTCGATTGGTTTTTTAAATGCTCAAATCATGAGTATGATTAATTTTTTTAAAATGAGAACTATTTGAAACAATTTTTGAATGAAAATGTTCTTAATTTTCACATGTAATTCGAATTTTATCATGAGGATTCAATTGAGAAGAAGACAAAATAGTATCCTTAATGTCAAAGAAAATATCATAGATGACCTCACGAGATTCATTAGAATTCCCTTCGATCTCATCCAATGTAACAAAACAAGAAAGACTATTAATGCCATAAGAATGATCAATGTTTGATTTTTCTATCTTGAAAATTCATTGATATCAACCTCTCTATTTTCTAGAATAACAATATTGTAAAGAGGGAATAAATTGCTATTAACAAAAATATCAAGATAGAGACGAAAATGAGAATTAGAAGCAATCAATTTAAAAATGTCTCAGTTTGAGAACTCTTATGCATTTTATTCATTGCAAAGTTTAGATTTAAGATCATTTGCTTGGTTAATTGTGCTTTCTTGAAAAATGTTGCTTTGTTGTCCTGAATTTTCCATTGGCTCATCATGAAATAATTCAGAAATTTGTATAGAAGATTGTGCATTATTGGAAACTTTAATTATTGCTTGTACTCGCTGATTTATAATCTGATTTTCTGAATTATAATGATTTTTTGATTTCAAGACAACAATTTCTCCAATATTATTTCTAGTATCTTCTTGTGGTTGATTAGCGAAGTTTTCCAAGATTTACGATACTCGTTCATTAACATGATTATCATTAATATTGTAAGAGGTGTGTACAAAATTTAAGAATTTATTCGACATGGTTGAGGCCACTTCATCATGATTGGTATGCACCTCTATGTTGGAATCTTCAATTATGTTAATAAAATTTCAAGAGGATTGATCAAGCCTTGAAATAATTCCACATGGATTATAAATGGGAGGAAGAGAGTAAATATATTGAAACCAATCTAATAATTTCTCTTTAGAAGGGTTATCTTTAATTTTAAATCTCAAGCAATTTAAACGAAATCGAATGGAAAAATCAATAAAAAAATCATTTTAGAACCTTCGTAAATCTTCAAAATCGTCACATACTTGTTCGTACACATTGCCATCAAATTTACAAAGAAACATTGTAACAAACTGACCCCAACCATGAATTGAGGAAACTAGAAGCAATTGACACCAGCTTCCATCTTTTGCCAAGAATGTAAGAGTGAAAATCCTACATAAAATGTCATCATCGATATCATGAAAAGTAAGATTTGAAATTTTTTTGTGAATTGTAAAGCATGATTAAATGCAGAAGTGTTCCTCTTACCGTTCACATTTACTTGATACAATATTCTTACTAGTTTTGGTGGAGTATTGGGATATGCATGTCTAGAAATACAACTCCAAATTGGAAGTTTAAGAGGAGCCATTGTAATAAAAATAAAATGTTAGAATACAAAGACTCCAATAGACAACAAGTTCCAGTCCCTCCTTCTAGCGCCAAAAATGTTGAAGGCTCGAAATTATCTATCTACAACAATATAAGGGAGACCACCCGGTTCAAACCTTAAAGTGGCTCCTTTTCTGTTTGGAATGGTGGTTCCAACTGGTTTAACTAGGTCCAGTTACCTTTTCCCTATTACTATTGGTTTAATATGTTTCTTTGGTTACCAATAGGCAGGGACATTCGAACAATTCTTCTTGTTGATCAGGAAAGAGAATGACCCTTAAGATGCTTTAATGACACAACTAATACACTCTAATGTTTTACCTCTTAAAAATAGGACTTATAGAATGCAAGAGGTATGAAAAAACATAAAAGATCTAGTCTAAGATGAAATTAATCTAACCTATCTAGATTGAACAAAAGAGAAATCCTTCTCTCAATTGAGAGCCAATTAAATTAAAATGGAAAAGAAGCTTTAAAGAATTGAAATTAAGATGAAAGAATTAGATCATGGAGATAGCTCGATCTGATTCCTTGTTAACATAAATATTAACAATCAAACACTTAGTAAATAGTTACATAAGTACCTATTGGAAAATATATCCAATTCCTTATTTATCATATGCATAAGAACTACAAAGATTCATGATGAATTTCTTAATTAGTTCAAATAAAGCATCATGTATGCAAGAAAACAATTATTATCCTAAATCGTAAAATAGCTTGTCGATCTAAGATTATTAATATTTGTTCCTATGTATATTTTAGTTTTAAAATTACATTTAAGGTCAAGTCTGTAGAATAGTCTATTCATGCTTTTAAATGAATTAAGAATTAAAATGTTATGAAACCAGCTCACAAAAAGATAGAAAAGATAGTTGAATGCCTTAGAATTCAGCCTCTTCGAGGGGGAAACATCCTTTTCATTACACAAATGAACAATTCTTGGATGATACAAATGACAAGACCTCCTTTCTATATATAGGAGTCTAAGGGGTCATAATATACTCAGAGTCGACATAACAATAATAATGTAAGGGCACAATAATAACAATAGTTGGCTTCTATGGGGAACAATAATAACAATATGGTGACTACATGGGCACAACAATATAATAAGGGGGTTGTACTAATAATAATAAGGGGTTACGCTATTAGTATAGGGGCCTAACATGCCCCTCTCCTTCAAAAAGTGTTGTCCTCAATGCTTGAGTAGTTCTTGATGCTTTTGTATAAAATTCTTTTCCTCCCATGTGGAATCTTCAGTAGGTAAGTTCTTCCACTTGATGATATACTTTGAAATTGATCGATTTCGTAGTTGCCGGGTTCTTGTTTCTGTGACTGCTGCAGGTTCCAATATGATTTTTCCTTCCTCTTCAATTTCTAACAATATTGTTTGAATTGGGATC
>APFE030513477.1:0-27944 GCA_000404065.3 Pinus taeda
TGTAAAGGAGGTTGCCCCCTCGAAGAGGCTGAATTCTAAGTTGTTGATCTATCTTTTCTATCTTTTCTTGAGCTGGTTTCATAACACGGGGCGTTGCCCCGAACCCCATAGAGGGGGGCTCCCCGCCCCCCTCAAACCCCCTGGACAGGGGGGCTGCCACCCCCCTGCTATGCAATCCAACACTTTGTATGTGGAAGGTTCAGTAAAATCATTTACTATCAAGGCAAAATTGCCTTCACTTATATGTGCCCTTCTAGTGCCTGTTTTATTCTCCTCATTAGGCTTTACATCTTTCAAAAGTTGAACTGCACATTTTGGTAGTTGGTGCTCACTTGTTCTCACTTCTGTAAAGTCTCCATCATTGTAAATAGGATTAATATAAACTGAGGTCCTACGTTCAGGTGAAGAGTCTGGAGAATCACTATTATAAGAACTGCTACTCCTTGGAGATGCGAATGAACTGCTAGAAAACTCAGATGATGTTGTTGATGTAGATGGACTGAATGACTCATCTTCAGACGAAGGAAAATCAAGTTCATACCAATTTGGTGAAGTTGGTTGACTATGCATTTTTCCATTTGTTTTACTGCCCTTAGTTTCTAACTTGAGAAGAAGATGTTCGATTTCTTCAGCACTCTTACTCACACTTTCATAAAAAATTACATCCTTGCTCACAATGAATTTTCCATTGGTCAAAAGACGATACCATTTTTTCTCATTAGAATAGCCAATCATGGTGCATTTTAAACATCTTGAGTCAAGCTTAGTTCGTTTTTCTTTCGGAACTAAGGCATAACATATTGATCAAAAAACTCTAAGATGTTTAACGCAAGGTTTGAAACCAAACCAAGCTTCATAAGGTGTGATTCCTTCTAAAGAAGAAGTTGGAGATTTGTTTCTTAAGTAGACAGTTGTATGAATTGCTTCTGCCCAATATGTTGGACTTAACCTCTTGAAAGTTAACATGGATCTTGCCATTCCTAACAAAGTGTGATTCATTCTTTCAACTACTCAATTTTATTGCGGAGTGTAAACATTAGTAAGACGTCATCTTATGCCATTTTCATTGCAATAAGTTTTGAATTCATTTGAAGTGAATTCTCCCCCATTATCTGTCCTAAGAGTACCTATCTTTTCTTTGACTTCATTTTCAACAAGTTGGCGAAAAATTTTAAACTTATCAAATGCTTCTGACTTGTTCTTCAAGAAGTAAACCCAAGTAATTCTACTAAAATCATCAATGAATAGTAACAAACATTTGCAAACACCAAATGAAGTTTGTAGTGGACCACAGACATCACTGTGGACTAGTTGTAGCCACCTCTTTGCATGCCATGAACTCATTGGAAAACTTTCTCGACTTTGTTTGCCATAAATTCAAGCTTCACATTTTGCATTTTCCCTTTTGAATGTGGGAAGTCCTTTAACCATTCCTTGGTTTTTCAATTGAGAAAGACTCTCAAAATTTAAATGTCCATATCTTACATGCCATAGTCTTACAGGTGAAATACCTGTAGTCACTGCCTCTGCAAAATCAGAATGCCTTGGAATAACTATCCCTTTCATCCGTAACAGTTTTCCATCTTCATATCCTGTCATGACAATTTTCAAACTTTGTTTAACTGAATTAATCTTGACTAAACCATCTTCCATCATCACCTGATGTCCTGCTTTTCGAATCGTGACTAAAGAGAGCAAATTTTTCTTAAATGTTGGTACATACCATACATTGGAAATCATTTTTTCTCCAGTCCCAGGGAGAAAAACTTTTACTGCTCCTTTCCATAAGGAGTATGTTTTGTATCATTAGCAAGAAAAATGGAACTAAGTTGGCAATCTTGAAAGTTCCAAAACAAATCAAGTCGACAAGTCATGTGTTGAGTTGTGCTGGAATCCAAGATCCAGGCATCTTCATAGTCACTTCTAAGATGGGATGAAAGTTGTGATGTTGGTGAGGAAGTAAAAACATATTATGAGTTATCATCATCTTGATCATTTGCAAATTGCGCTGAATGCTTCTGAAACTTGGGAATTTTATTAAGTGAAGTTCGACAATCTTCAGCATAATGGCCAACTTTGTTACATTTTCAACACACAATTTGAATTAAGTCTCTTCCTCTTCCTAAAGATTGTCCTCTGCCTCTGCTTTGACTTCTATGTTGAGATTGTCCTCTACCTTGATTATTATTTCCTTGTCCTTGAAAATTGCCTCTTCCTTAGTTGTTTCCTCTACCTTGAAATTCCTTCCTGAACTATTGCCTCTGTTAAAGTTGTTTCCTCTCCTTTGGCTTTGACCTCGAATTTGTACATTATGTACTGCTTGGTTCTAATTCCCTCTACCTCTGCCTTGAGAACTGTCTGCTGATGATTTGCTAGTGGTGGCCTCTGTGAGAAAAACATATTCACCAACTTTCTTCTTCTTCCCAAAAGTTTTATCATGTTGAGTCAACTTGTCATAGAGTTCATCAAACTTTAGTTTCTCTAATTTCCTAGTTACTTGTAGAGTCTCCAAAAAATGCGTGTAGGAAGAAGGAAGTCCAACAATTACAATTGTGACCATAAATCTATCATTAATTGCGGGAAAACAAGCATTAATAATATCCTGCCTAATATTCTTAAGTCTTGAGATATATTCAAGAACATCATCACTTTCAGTTAATTTTTGTTGCAACAATTTTAATTGTAGATCAACTTTCTTTGATTCAGGCTGAGTATCAAGGAGGTCTTTAAAAGTTTTCAAAGTAGACCATGCATCTGTAGCATTTTCTGTATGGACATACATTTCATCATTCACATAAGATTTAATAAGAGCTAAGGCTTTGGCATTCTTAACTTCCCATTTTGCTAGTGCAGCTGCATCTGTGGGTTTATGCCATGTTTTATAATATTTTGTGCCTTCAAGATTGTTGGAATCAGAAAACAAATTAATCAACTTAGACATTGTAGTGTTAAGACTTCACACCACAAATCAAGCTCCAAAAAAAATCAAGATGCACAACACAACAACAACACACGACGCAAAAACGAACTATCAGGGCTTGGCCTTGACCCTCGAATAGTCGTCAAAACAAGAGAAAATTGACTGAGCTTTGCACTTGGCTCTAGTCAATTTCTCAAATTTTTACAAGGCAACTTTCAAAATTTGACTTTTACAATGGTGCTTTTGCGTAATCTGGTAAAACAAAAAAAACAATTACCCCCCCTTAAAGTAAAATTACTTGGAGTTACAATGCCACACTTATCTCTCCAAATAAAAATGGAAACACTCCTTATTTCTTCAATTACAAAGAGGGAAAAACCATCCTTTCAACTCACAATCTCACCACTTTGATGCATATAAAAATGCATCTCCAATTTCATGTCAAGTAAATCCACTCATTGGGACATTTCGACACATGCAGAAGCTCCTTTCTTTAAACAAAAACATTCACTTATGGCCATAAAAACATAGTCATTCCTCTCCCATTCATATTATTCCTCCAAATAAAATATGATTTTAATTGCCAATCACAATTACAATTTAAAAAAAAACTCCAATTACCAACTCCACTTTTCAATTTCACCAATCGCTAACGTTGACTGCAATGTTGGAAATTACCTTAAAATGCTGGCACACAAACTGGTTGGAATGCTGGCTAACTGACTGCAAACTGCAAACGCTAGTTTGATTACATCCCATGCGAAAATGGAAAGAGTGCTCTCCTAATCTTCTAAGCTGCAATCTTCCGGACAACTGGTCCAAGGTTTGCAACAAACCAAGCAAGACTACTAGCATACACATGCTTTGACCGAATTCTAAGTTATATTCTTTTAATTGAACATGGTAAGGAACGATCTTTAACTAAAACGTACCAGTGACTACTGTGTAAAGAAGGATCTCATTTCAAATCTGCACAAACGGTCAACCATATATAAAAGTAAAGGTGTATACAGAAATGTTGGTCTCCATTGGTTCAACGCTTTCAAGGTTCACACTCAACTGGTTCAACGCTTTCAAGGTTCATAGTATGCTAGTTCAAAGTGCATAATGTTGTGCAGAATGCTGGCTCAAATCGTTCAATGCTGGAATGCTGGAATCAATCAAATCTGATGCCACATCCATTCAATGCTGGAAAGCTGGTTCATATCTGTTCAATGCTAGGGCTGTTATCACCACATCTGTTCAACACATCCATTCAAAATCGATCTTGCATATTTCAAAAAATGCTCTCCTTAACACCTTTAAAACGCTGGTTCAAATAAAGACTGAAAATGCAATCTTTGAAGGGATCCTGCCTGCTAAATATCAAGGACTTATCGCCAAAGCTTATATCAGAAGCAGGATGTTGTCTCACTAGTAGGCAGAGTATTTGTTCAAGGATTTAATCAAGGAAAGGCTTCCACGCTTGCCAGATCAGTACTCGGATTAACCACTGAACATCAAAAGTATGACTTCTTTTATAACCAGAAGGGCAATGTATGTTGCAGGGGTATACGATTTGGTGGATGATGTAAATGGGTTCTCTGACTTTCTAGATGAGATGGAAACAATAATGAATGAGAATATGATGGCAAGTATCCAGAATAGCCAGGCATGGTCTCGGCCTCTCAAATATTAGATATTTAGCTAGCTCCACAACAATACAAATTTAGGAAACTGTGATTTTGATAATAATTCAAAAAAAATTGATTTCCAGATTTAAAAATCTAAAATCAAACAATAATAAAATTTCTTCTCTTTTGAACAAAACTTGACAAATTTCATACCAATCATTCACTGAACAAATCAATGGAGTTTTCCAAAAACTTGTAGAGCTGGAATCTTCTCCTCAAATCAACTGCAACATTACTGGAGCTCTGATACCACAATAATGGCAGAAGTGTCCTCAGACACGTAATTTTATTAATCAGAAAAAAATAATTACATAATTTGATTTTGCAAGAGTTTACACCCGAACAACCAAACTCTCTTGCAATGAGCATTTATAAGCTCCATGTCCTAACTACCTCTAATTATGGATCACTTATTAGATAACAAGTGTCCATTTACAATAAATGCTATTCAAACCAACTAGCTAACAAATCTCCTAAAATAGAGCCTAAGATACGACACATTTGGAGAGTCATATCTAGTTACAACAATATGCTAATTCTAAAAGTCTCCATTAAATAATTAAACATTCTAGAATAATAACTATTAACTATTAATTATTTTATTTTAATTTTGTAAGCTATGATAAATTGTATTTTTGGATCACCTAACAGTAAATATAGTGGAATAATAAGTCATGGATATACAACGTAATGTAAACATCCTCATGGTAGCCCTAAGCAATAAGCTATGGATATTTGGAGAAGATGGGGGTTTTAATGTAGAGGAAAAATTAGTAGGGGGATCAGTATATGGGGAAGAAACAAAGAAGTGATCAAAGGAAGAACCCACAAAATATCAACCCAATTCGCATGTCGTGAATCAATCACTATTCAAAGTGGAAGCATAAGTCAATATCAAGTCGTACCACAACGAGATCGATGCTCTGAAGTAGAACCACTAGTTGCAACAACTGGAAGTTTATTTCAACATCCATCAGATTGAGAAAGGACAAAAGATCTCATTCACGTGTCTGAAATTAGAGGTCCATGCAATGACTTGGTGGGAGAGCCACATAGAAACCTTAAGGTTGGAGGGAGAACCTCTAGTGTGTAATTGGGAGGATTTCAAAACCCTCATTAAGTCATAGTTTAATCCTAGTGGGTGAATGGAGGACTAGTGAACATGCTAGCATTACTTTAGAAAAAATTCAAGCCAAAGCGTGCATGAGTACAACACAAAATTCAGAACGATGGCTATAATGGTGGGTATCTCTCCAAAGAACCCAAATATACTCATCAAGTATTACGTGGGTTTGTGCCACCATCCATGTGAGCAAGTGATGTTTTTCAAGCCCAAATCAGTGGACAAGGCTTTTGTATAGACATATTAGCTAGAGAAAATAGGCCTGAAAAGAGCACAATCAAGTGGAACTAAGTAGAAGGAGAAACTAGAAGCTTCTAAGGAGGGGGAGAAGAAGCAGAGGAAAAGTAAGAAAGACAACAACCACAACACAACAGTGCAAATATCCGAACAACCACTTCAACATTGATGGTCATACAGAGGAGAAGTGTGGAAAGTTTCCGTTAGTGTGAAATTTCTTGGAAGGTGTACCAAAAATAATTGACTTAAGTCACTAGGTGACAAGTGACCCTAACAACAATTTGTGCCTACTTATGCTTCAAATTTACAATAAAAGGTTCAAATATTTGCAACAAATATAACATATACTATCCAAAGAAGCAAAGAACAATATATATATCCAATGCAATAACCCAAATGGAAAGACTTCAAGATGAATAAATTCTTTTATCAATGACACCTCGTGAAGGATATCTACAGAAAGGGTTTTCAAATCCCCCTCTATGGGATGGGTCTTTTGATGTCCTTGATGCTTCAGTAATTGATCTTCTCTCACAATGTGAGAAAAATGCAAAACAATGTGGAGAACTCAAATGGGAGTTCAAAAGGAAAAAGATGATAATGGTGATGATGATAATGATCATCATGAATAATGAATGGAAATCCCTCCTATTTATAACAAGGTATTGAGTTTATCTAAAAAATTGACAATAATAAAATAATATTGACCAAATAAATATATACTCATTAGGAATACTTTATTCCATTTTTTGGAGACGGAAAAGGTATTCAAAAAGGTCAAATATATTTATTTACGAATAATTAACAAATAAAATGATTTTTAAATTATTTCACTAGGATTAAGAATGGTGTGAAATTGAAATAATTATTAAATAGCAATTTAACAATTATTCCAATAACATAAATAAGGAATAGTAAATAAATAGTAATTATTTAATTATTCCTAGGGGATTTTGTCACATGTGACAAGGAATAATCATTTAAATAATGATTTATCAAATTATTCTCATTGAGTTTTCTTATTTTATTGAGAAAATAATTTAATAAAACTAGTTTACTAAATTATTCCCATTGGTGAAAGTGATTTTACTATGGTAAAAATAATCATACATGGTGTATTTTTATCTGCCTAGTTATAAATGGTTGGATGTTCATTTTTTGGTGATAGCAATTGCATCCAGAGCTAAACCCGAAGAATGAGAAGACAGATAATAAGAAGAAGAATATCATGGCCACTCATTTCAGTAACCAACTTGAAAAGAACTCAGATATGGATGAGAAGATCATTTGTACATCAGTATAGAAGGAGGTGAATCTGAGTGGCCTTCAACAATAGGAAGAGAAAGAAATGACCAAACTCTTCCATATAAAGGTATAGGTAAAGAAGATGAAGATTGATGCTTTGTTTGACTCAGGACCGCAAGCGAGTCTCATTGCAACAAAGATGGTCAAGAAGTTAAGGCTGAAAGTTTGCGATCATTGAAACCCATATCCACTGGGATGGATAAATAAGGACGCAGAGCTGAAGGTAAGAAAATAGTGCAAAATTAGATTTTGTATCAGTGTTGATTTTATTAATGAAGTATATCTAGAATTGGTTCTCCTTGATGTATGTTGAGTCATGTTTGGGTGTCCATAAGTGTACACGCATTATGCAATATTAATGAGGAGATATAACTACTACCGGGTCATCAAGGGTGGAAAATCATTCATCATCAATGTGAAAAAAGGTGAGTTGAAACTTTCACTTGTAAATGCCAACCAAGGCAAGAAATTGATCAGTTCCACAAAGAAGTATGTTTTATTGTTTCTAAGAGAAAGTTACTATGAAGAGGAGTCAATAATAGATATGTCATACATAGAGGGGTGTAATAAAAAACAAAAACAACAATTGGAGGAGTTTTTATAGGTGTATAAGGATGTGTTCCAATAACCTAAAAGGTTACCACCTAAGAGAGAAATTGAGCACAAGGTCCAACTATTTCGAGACTTCCCATTGCCAAATATTGGATTGTACAAGTAGTCTATTATAGAAGCAAGTGAGGTGAAGAAAACATTGTAGCAACTATTGGAACAATATGTCATTTGTCTGAGCACGTCACCATGCATGTCACCCATCATCATTGTGCCAAAGAAGGATGGGACTTGGTGGATGCGTATAGATTATAGGGCGTTGAATAAAATCACGCTCAAGAATAGATATCCCCTGCCAAGGATAGATAATCTTCTAGGTTTGAGTCAAAGAAGAAGATACATGGAAGATCAACTTCAAAACTAGGAAATGTTTGTATGAGTGGTTAATCATGACATTTGGCCTATGTAATGAACACTCTACATTTATGAGATTAATGAATGTTATACTATTCCATTTTTTAGATTCATTTTCTATTTTCTATTTGGATGATATACTAGTATATTGTGCTACCTAGGAGGAGAATATTTCACAGCACCAACTGCTAGAAAAACTCAAGAAGTTTGAGTTTGCGCAACAATATTTGTTGTATCTAGGGTATATGATTGATGGAGGAGAGTTAAAGATAGAAGCTTCCAAGATGGAGGCCATCATGAAATGGTTTGTTCCTACTAATGTTTCTGAGGTCAGGAGTTTATTTTTGGATGCAATGTACCTGACGAAATTCATAGCCTCATTTTTAGTAGTAGCAGCACCGCTCCATGCCACAACAGAAAGTGGCAAGAGTTTCTAGTGGGGAAAAGGTCAGCAAAAGGATTTCGAGTAGCTAAATAAGAAAACCAGTCAAGCACCAATTCTGGTATTACCAAACTTGCAACGACCCTTTGAAGTGGAGATAGATGTGAGTGGTATGATATGATAGTTGGCTTGATGCAAGGAGGAAGGCTCATTTTCTACCATTCTAAAGTACATTGTGGGGCATTTCTTAATTACCATACATATGATAAGGAGCTATATTCCATGGCGAAAGTTGTGAATAAGTAAAAGCACTATTTGATGTGAAAGGAGACAATGATCTACACGTATCACTAGTCGTTACAATACTTGTAGGTTTAGAGTAAGCTACAACATACCATGCATTACAAGTGGATGGGGTTTTTACAACAGTTTCATTTGGTCATCAAGTATAAGAATGGAAACACAAAAAAGATGGACGATATTCTTTCAAGGCCACCCACACCAAATATTATAGCTTTTGGGGCTCTTATTCACATGGATCCATTCACCCATGATGCATATAGAGACACATATTTAGGAGATGAGGAATTCAAGGAGGTATATCAGCTATTGTACATTCAGAGTAATGTGCATGATGGCGATAATACCATTGACTACCATATATAGGATGGATTACTCTACATGCTGGATAATCTATGTGTTCCTAAAGGTGAAAATTTACAATTGATTAGAGAGGCTTACACCTATAAGGTTGCAAGTAAGTTTTGTATAGGGAAGATTGTTCTTGACTTGCAGAGGCATTTGTATTAGGCCATGATGCAAGAGTAGGTAACTAGGTTCATAAGAGGATGCATGCTTTGTTGTACCAACAATCCTACCAATAGAAAAAATTCTATATCATGCCTTAAATGTACCTACTCATCCTTGGGGAATCATTTCCATGAACTTTGTGGGAGGTTTAGAAAAATCCAGGAGGGGACATGACTACCTATACATGGTAGTTGACATGTTCAACAAGATGTGTGTTCTACTACTCTGTAAAAATACCATTAGCAGCCAACAAGAAGAAGTAAACTTGTTCTTTGGACAATTCTCGGTGTACTTTTGGATATCAAGGAGCATCATCTTATACAGGGACACAATATTTTGCAGTTCATTTTGGACTACATTGTGGGATAAGATGGACTCAAAGTTTAAGAGATCTAAAACATTCCATCCATAGACAGATGGGTAGACATAAGTAGTCATCAATACTTTGGTGCAAATTCTAAAAGGATACAACCATAAAAATTCGAATACCTAACATGAATATATGGTATATATAGAACATTCTTATAACATAGTAGTCCACACTTCTATAGGAAAGTTCCCATTTTAGAATTGTTTTGGATATTTCCCACCTTCACCTTTGGATATTGCATATGGGAAGTAAAGAGAAGTGAGGGAAGATCTTAGAACAGATTCTTTGAGGGTTGAAAAACTTATAGAGAAGATCAGGTAGATCCATCTACAGGTATAGGAAACACTGCACAAGTCATAGGAAGTATAAATCTCGACATGATCAACACATAATAAATAAATCATTCAAGGTGGGAGACAAAGTATGGCCACATTTGAACAAGGAGAGGCTACAAGAGCCTTATAAGAAGACCAAGGCTCTAAGGTATGGTCCCTTTGAAATAATGGAAAAGGTGGGTGATAATTACTATTGACTCAGTTTATTGTTGGCATTATGGCACAGGTTTGGAGCTATGGCACAGGGTTGCCCTTGATGGCAACCTTCTTTGGCATCAGATCCCAGTTCAGGTACTCAGAAAGTAGAAAAAAACATATACACAGGTTCATCTAGATGAAGGCACGTATACACGCGGGTTATACATTACAAAAGTGTGTATATGTTGGGGATCACTCTTTTGGTCCATGGCAGTTAGATCTTGTAACTTGAACCTATGTTTTGGACCATGGTGTCTCGTCAGATGTGTTGATCCCTAGTTTTGGGTTCATGGTATTGAAATGTTATGCTTTTGGACCATGGTATTGGGAAAGGCCTAAGGATATAAAAGAGGAAGGAGATCTTGTGACAAATTACCATCTGAATTATAATTGAAGATCTGAAAAGTGCTAGAGCTGGTATATTGGGTGGTGATGCAGATCTGAATCTGAAGGAAGGAGGAACTTTAGCGCAAAAGGAAGGATAAGTTCTATTCATGGTTCATAATATTTAAGCTTGAATGATAGTATCTTTGTATGATTTTGATCTGCTAGATGTGATGCTTGCTTGATCTATCTGGTAATCTGGGTTAATTAATGATCGAATAGTTGAAAGAGTGCATTATCCTTCGTAAGATCTGTACGCAGGTTCAATGAGGCGAAGACGCGTATACACGCAGTTTCAGTGAAGTAAAGGGGCGTATACGCAGGTTGTTCCATACGCAGGAGTGTATGCACGCTAGTTTCAGGCTGTTGAAATAGCGTATATAATGTAAGTTGCGATCTAGCTGCCTTTGACTATTGCTACTGTGTTCTCAGTTGTGCTTTCTGGTGTATGGTTTCTGGTACTGTGTTTTGGGTACAGCTGTAAGGAGAATATCTACTTGATTCAGATCTAATTTGTGAAAAGGAGATTGGTTGATTCTTGATGATTGTTTGATGTTCATGGATCCAGTTTGAAAATTGATGAAACATGGTCCCTGGAAGAAAGAGAAGGTTGTAGCCTTCTATAGGTTAGCACTTACATACTAGTATCTTGGCTAGTGCAAGAGCTAAGGGAGCTGTAGCTCCCTTCCAAGAGAAGCTGGAAAATGAGAGAGGCTTGTATCTCTCTACAGGTTGCAGCCTGCGTACTGGTAAAGAACTGCACCAGTACAATTGTAAAAATAAGTTTCTAATTAAAGAGAACATAGAGACGAATTGCAGTAGGTGGTTTTCACCCACATTGGGTTTCCACCTTATATCTGGTGTTCTTGTGTGTGGTTGTCTTTCTGATCTATTTTACTATCTTTGGTTACTGATATTTGATGCTACATCTCAGATTAACAAACATCATCTGAAAGTTAAGTAAATTAAAAGTTTTCTCTGTATACGCGATTTTTCTTCTGAATAGTTGCGTATATACGTGGGTTGAATTAACTGAAGTAGTGTATACAATTTATTTTTTGAAAAGGATTATTTGACTTGATAATACTTATTCACCCCCCCTCTCAGTATTATTTCCAACAATTGGTATCAGAGCAGGTCCTTCTAAAGAAGCTTGATCGCTTGAAGGAGGATCTTTCATCATGAGCAACTATGAGAGGGAAGCATCAATCAGGCCACCGGTTTTTGATGGGACAAACTTCGTATATTGGAAGGTAAGAGGTTACTGCCTATCTTCAATCTCTGGGTACTGAAGTATGGGATATCATAGATACAGGGTATACTTTTCCAGCATCAACTCCCACAGATCCGGCTGAAAAGAAGAAATATGAAACGAATGCCAAGGCGGTCAATACACTATTGGGATGTCTATCTGAATTTGTCAAAGTCATGCAGTATAAATCAGCTAAGGAAATATGGGACAAGATTGTTCTGAGCTATCAGGGAGATGAACAGGTAAAAAGGGAAAAACTCCAAACTGTCAGAATTCAGTATGAAAATCTCAGAATGTATAATGATGAAAGTGTGGCTAACTATTTTCTTCATGTAGATGAGATTGTAAATTGTATGAAAAATTTGGGTGAATAAGTAAAGGAGGTTGTTGTAGTTGAAAACGTTCTAAGATCTTTGTCGCCTAGGTTTGAATCTAAAGTTTCTGCTATAGAAGAAAAAGAAAAGCTTCAAGACCTTAAAATTTCACAGTTGCATGGAATTCTAACTGCTTATGAAATGAGGAAAGGTGGACCATCAGACAGGAGAGAAGCTGCCTTCAAGGCTTCTGTCAAAGGAAACTACTATGAGTCTGAACACATATCAGAAGAAGAAGAAGAATCAAATTTTGTCAAAAATCTTCAACGAGGCACTGGACGTTTCCAAGGTAAGTTACCATTCAAATGCTTTGCTTGTGGAAGAGTAGGTCACTATGCTGCCAAATGTCCTCACAAAGATAAGATTGGCAAGGGGAAGGAACCTATTAGATGGAACAAGAAACAAAATGCAAATAAGAAAAGCTACTACACTCATGAAGATAGTGTTGGACTATCAAATTGCGATGAAGATGATCGAGGTAACCACTATAAGCTTTTAATGGCATTTGAAGATGATGATTACATGGATGCTATAGATGTGGATGGCTTTTATGATGAAATTACTAGACTCAAAAGATGTTTAGATGAAAGTAATGTGATCATTGGCTCTCTACAATCTCAACTTGATGAGAAAGAAAAATCTCTTGAGAAGTTAGAATGTGAAATTGTTGGCCTTAGAAAATAAATTGAGAAAACAAAGGCTCTTAATCTTAAATTTGTTAAAGGATCTGAAACCCTGGATGAGATTATCAGTGTGCAGCGTTCCCCTCTAATCAAGACAGGTCTGGGATATAATGGAGAAACGTCTCAAGCTTCCACCTCTAAAAGTTATCTTGATGTAGCAAGAAGGAGTGAGGAAAGGCCTAATAGAAATCATCAGGTAAATCAGGGACATTCTTCTTCAAGAATGAACAAAGACTATCAAGAAAATCGGGGGCATGTTACCTTAAGGACAAACAGAAGCTATAATCAGTGACAGGTAAAATCTTCCAAATTTTCTTCAAGAATGGATGGCAATAGAAACTATAATCGGTTGGATGATAGTCACAGGAATTTCTTCAATGGACAATGTTTCTCTTGCCATAACTTTGGTCACAAAGCAGCTCAATGTGTTGCCTATAAGAAAATCATGACTAGAGAAGCACAAAAACAAAGAAGTATGTTGGCAATCACAAAGAGGACCTATAACAATTTTTCCACTCTTGAAAGTGAAATTGAATGCTCTATTTGTAATAATTTTGGACATGAAGATTCTAAATGTAGGATCAGGTTCTGGAAGACAACTCAGAACGAATTTACCCCAAGTGCCAAAACATGGAGAATGAAGGAACAACAACCGGAAATATGTGGGATAGATTTATATGCAGAAGGACAAGAAAATCAATGGTACATCGATAGTGGATGTTCGAAGCATATGACAGGTGATAAAGAAAAACTTGAATCATATACTGCCTTAGAAAAGGGAAAGAAAGTTTCATTTGGAAATGATACCCCAATAGCCATAAAAGGAAAAGGTATTGCTCAATTGAAAGAGGATGTCAAAGCTGGAAATGTTCTGTATGTTAATGGCTTAAAACATAATTTATTGAGTGTCAGTCAGATGTGCGATAATGGAACCGAGGTGATATTTCGATCAGATGGGTGTAGTGTTCGTGAACTTGATACAGGAAGAACAGTAATCAAAGGCAAAAGAACTCCAAAAAATCTATACATATTTGAAGAAGGAGAACAACAATGTTACTTGAGCAAGAATGATGAACACTGGTTATGGCACCGGAGGTTGGGGCATCTAAGATTTTCAGAAATAAGGAAAGCTTGCAAGTACTAGGCAGTTCGTGGTCTTCCAGACATCAAAATTCCAGACAACACCATATGCAAATCATGTCAGTTTGGGAAGCAAACTAGAACTAACTTCCCTGAGAAGGAAGGATCAGCCACCAGGCCTCTTGAGTTAGTTCATACAGATGTATGTGGTCCATTTAGGAAAAGGTCACCTTGAGGAGAAGAATAACTTATATTATTCATTGATGACTACTCCAGGATGGTTTGGTTAGGGCTTATGAAGCACAAGGATGAAGCATTCGAAAAATTTAAATCCTTCAAAGCCTTGGTTGAAAATGAATCAGATTACAAAATTAAGTGCCTCAGGTCAGACAGAGGTGGGGAGTTTACCTCAAATGAATTTTTTGATTTCTGTGAAGATGATGGGATAAGAAGGGAATTTTCTACAGCTAGGACTCCTCAGCAAAATGGAGTGGTGGAAATGATGAACAGAACTATCCAACAAATGGCCTGTGCTATGCTTGATGAGTCTGGAACTCCTACAACCTTCTGGGGTGAAGCTGCATATGCTACAGTTGTTATTCACAATAAAACAAATGTTCGAGTGAACAACACTCAAACACCACATGAGCTATGGTATGGTAAAACTCCTTCGGTAAAGCATTTCAAAATCTTTGGGAGCAAATGCTATATTAAGAATACGGATGAACATCTTGGCAAACTTTAACCTAGAGCGGATGAAGGAATTCTCCTTGGATATTCTCCCTACAGCAAAGCATATAAGTGCTACAATAAAAGACTTGGAAGAATTGTTGACAGCATTGACGTAGTGGTTGATGAAAAAGGATACATCGCTAGGCAAGTAAATCATGAAGATATCGAAGAAGATGAAGACTACTCTCCATATTAGACAGATGATGAAGAAGAACCTCAAGAGGCACCAGAGGAACAGATATGGATAGAAGAGAAGACTCCATCTAGGTATGTTCAAAAGAATCATCCTAAATCTCAGATTTTGGGGCAGAAGGAAGGAGGTGTACAAACTAGAAGAACAATTGCAGAAGCCTCAAGCTATTTGGCATTACTCTCCTCTACTGAGCCACGAAATGTAAAAGAGGCATGCAAAGATGAAAGCTGGGTAAAGGCAATGGATGAAGAACTTGAGAAGATTGAAAAGAACAACACTTGGGAGTTGGTTCCTAGACCAAAAGATAAGAATGTCATAGGGACAAAATGGATCTTCAAGAATAAGTTCATTGAGAATGGGGAAGTCATTAGAAACAAAGCTAGACTTGTTTGTAAAGGATATACTCAACATGAAGGGATAGATTTTGAAGAAACTTTTGCTCCGGTTGCTAGACTTGAGGCCATCCGAATGTTCCTTGCTCTCTCAAGCTTTCAGAATTTCAAAGTCTTTCAAATGGACGTGAAATCTGCCTTTTTGAATGGGGACTTAGAAGAAGAAGTGTACATTGAGCAACGAGATGGTTTCATCCTTGGGAATGATCTAAATCTTGTATGTAGACTGAAAAAGGCTCTCTATGGTCTTAAACAAGCTCCAAGGGCTTGGTACTACTGATTAGACAAATATCTTCATCAACAAGGTTTTTCAAAAGGATCAGCAGATAGAAATCTTTACTTAAAAATTGAAAATGACAAATTGCTAATACTTGTTGTGTATGTAGATGACATTATCTTTGGCAGCAATGAAGAAGCCATGAGTCAAAGTTTTGCCTTGGTGATGCAAAAATAATCAAAATGTCTATGCTTGGAGAACTGACATACTTTCTTGGATTGCAAATCCAACAAAATGATGGCGGGATCTTCTTGTCTCAAACCAAGTATCTCATGCAGATTTTGAAGAAATATGGCATGGAAGATGCAAAACCAGTATGTACCCCCATGGTCACAGGATGCAGCCTCAGTGCAAATGATGAATCAGCAGTTGTGCATCAACCAACCTATAGGTCTATGATTGGAAGCCTACTTTATTTGACAGGTACTAGACCAGACATCATGCATGCAGTGGGAATAGTTGGGAGATTTCAGGCAAATCCAAAGGAAACTCATCTTCAAGCAGTGAAGAGAATTTTCAAGTACCTTCAAGGGACTCAAAACTATGGCTTATGGTATCCTAGAGATACAGATCTCACACTTCATGCTTATACAGATGCAGATTGGGCCAGAAGCGTGGATGACAGGAAGAGCACAAGTGGTGGAGAATTCTTTATAGGTTCCAGATTAGTATCCTGGTTCAGCAAGAAATAGAGTTCAATTTCCTTATCTATAGCTGAAGCGGAATATGTAGCAGCTACATCTTGCTGCACTCAACTCCTTTGGATGATGCAGACCTTGCAGGATTTTCAAATCCCTTGTACACCACCTATCCCCATCTTATGTGATAATACAAGCGCAATCAGCATCTCAAAAAATCCTGTCATGCATTCAAAGACCAAGCACATACCGATCAAGTATCACTTTCTTCGAGAATAGGTGTTGGAATAAAAGGTCAAATTGGAGTATGTTCCTTCCAAGGAACAAGTTGCTGATATTTTCACCAAACCACTACCTAGGGAAACTTTTGAATATCTCAGACAGAATCTGGGAGTTGCTGATGTATCATCTTGCTATTAAATCTTGTCAGTTTCAGAGAAAAATGGGTGTACGCGTGTTGGATAAGGATTATCCACATACATACACTGGTTTGTGCAAAGAAAGTCGCGTATATGGAGGCTTAACGGATATCAGAAGGAGCAGGCTCCGGTTGAAGATATTCTGATGTGGGTCTGATAGAGACCATCCGACACAGGTTCAGGGGGAGTAGATAATCTTCTAATAAAGCATTGTTGGCATTATCATAGAAGCTTTAGGTTCTGGTTCATACCTGTTGTTAATTTCAGGTGGAAAAAAGACAGAGGGAGAACAGAAGGAAATCTTGGTTGCTGATATGAATGAAGATTGGCAGTTGCTGCTGCTATTAGTTGATTGATGACTTTTATGAATCATGCTTTAAATATTCGTCTCTATGTCATGTATCTCTTTCTTATATTGTGTCAAGGTCATGTAACAGACTATATTGGTTTCCCCACTATGCCTGGGATGAAGATGTAATGTACTTGGTCATCATATGTAAATTTCTGAAGTATTCCACTCGGTTGGATGGATGATCCCCACTTGGTTGGGTGATGGATGTATGTATTAAGTCTTTTGGTGATTGGAAGGTCTTGTATTGTTACATAAGTCTTGGTTCTTCTTAAAGAACATCCTTTTGTAGATCACAGGACAGAGATTTCAGCATGTACTCAGGGGGAGCACAACCCTTTTCCCTTGATGACAAAGGGGGAGAATGATCTTGGTGTTACCATCAAGTCCAAAGGGGGAGAGTGTTGGCATTATGGCACAGGTTTGGAGCTATGGCACAGGGTTTTCCTTGATGGAAACCTTCTTTGGCTTCAGATCTCAATTCAGGTACTCAAAAAGTAGAAAAAGACATATACGCAGGTTCATCTAGATGAAGGCGTGTATACACACGGGTTATACATTACAAAAGCACATATATGTTGTGGATCACACTTTTGGTCCATGGCAGTTAGATCTTGGAACTTGAACCTATGTTTTGGACCATGGTGTCTCGTCAGATGTCTTGATCCCTAGTTTTGGGTTCATGGTATTGAAATATTATGGTTTTGGACCATGGTATTGGGAAAGGCCTAAGGCTATAAAAGAGGAAGGAGATCTTGTGACAAATTACCATCTGAATTATAATTGAAGATCTGAAAAGTGCTAGAGATCGTATATTGGGTGGTGATGCAGATCTGGATCTGAAGGAAGGAGGAACTTTAGCGCAAAAGGAAGGATAAGTTCTATTCATGGGTCATAATCTTTAAGCTTGAATGATAGTATCTTTGTATGATTTTGATCTGCTAGATGTGACGCTTGCCTGATCTATCTGGTAATCTGGGTTAATTAATGATCTAATAGTTGAAAGAGTGAATTATCCTTTGTAAGATCTGTACGCAGGTTCAGTAAGGCAAAGACGCGTATACACGCAGTTTTAGTGAAGTAAAGGGACGTATACGCAGGTTTTTCCATACGCAGGAGCGTATGCACGCTAGTTTCAGGTTGTTGAAATACCGTATATAATCTAAGTTGTGATATAGCTTCTTCTGACTATTGTTGTTGTGTTCTGGGTTCTGCTTTCTGGTGTGTGGTTTCTGGTACTTTGTTTTGGGTACAGTTGTAAGGAGAATATCTACTTGATTCAGATCTAATTTGTGAAAAGGAGATTGGTTGATTCTTGATGATTGTTTGATATTCATGGATCCAGTTTGAAAATTGATGAAACATGGTCCCTGGAAGAAAGAGAAGGTTGTAGCCTTCTGTAGGTCAGCACCTACGTACTATTATTTTGGCTAGTGCAAGAGCTAAGGGAGTTGTAGCTCCCTTCCAGGAGAAGCTGGAAAACGAGAGAGGGTTGTAGCTCTCTGCAAGTTGTAGCCTGTGTACTGGTAAAGGAATGCACCAGTACAATTGTAGAAAGAAGTTTCTAATTAAAGAGAACATAGAGACGAATTGCAGTAGGTGGTTTTCACCCACATTGGGTTTCCACCTTATATCTAGTGTTCTTGTGTGTGATTGTCTTTCTGCTCTATTTTACTATCTGTGGTTACTGATATTTGATGCTGCATCTCAGATTAACAAACATCATCTGAAAGTTAAGTAAATTAAAAGTTTGCTCTGTATACGTGGTTTTTCTTCTGAATAGTTGCGTATATACACAGGTTGAATTAATTGACGTAGCGTATACAATTTAGTTTTTGAAAAGGATTATTTGACTTGATAATACTGATTCACCCCCCTCTCAGTATTATTTCCAACATTTACCACCATATATGTGCATTTACTTAATTGTGAATGTAGAGAATTCAAAACTCTATGAGCAATCCATGCTACATTAGGAAGAGGAACACGTCCTACCTTTTGTGGAGGATTTCCCACTAGAAACTCAGAAAGAGATGAAAAAAGATATAGTCTTCAGAAGAGGTGTAGAATTACAAGACAGGTGAAGTATAACCTTTGGAAGATTGGGTGGAAGGGACAACTTCGAGGCAAAGCTAGATGATACACTAAAGAAGGTGGAGGAAACATTTCCTCACCTTATTCAGTAAAATGTTTTGGGGATGAAAAGCCTCCAAACATTTACAGGTGTGATGCAAATTGGGTCATTACATTATTTTTCATCCATCTTGATGCATTTGGGGTGGAAAACGTGGAGGAATAAACTCACGAGACCAGTTTTACCAACGGGAACCACATTGGCGAAAAGGTGTTTGAAACCTTCCGAGATCATTTTGAGGCATCAAACAACATTTTTTGGGGGTAAAAAATTATAGCTTTAGTGTTGTACCTTTTCATGCTATTCTACACACTGAGACCATTCTAATGGCGCAAGAATCACATCAATCGACATATGTATGCAAAATTTATGTCACTTAGAAGTTGACCTTCCTATTTTCACACATATAGTTTGGGAGGATGTTGCGTCAGGCCCCATTATTTATGGAAAAGGATCTAGCCATGTGTTTGTTATGTAAAAGACTCTAGAAGAGTATATTTTTTAACTCTAGTTAATAGTTGATGTAGTAAAATTAACAATTAGTAGGCTATCAAGTTGTGGTATAACCAGGCCACTAGGAGGAAGAGATATTCCATTCTTTCGAGAGAATTTTGTTCCATAGCTGAGAAAATATAGCCAAGAGAGATAGGAGGTAGAACACATAGAGATGATATGTACATTGTAGTAGCCCATAGGTAACAAGAATTATTTCTTTGTACCTGCAGACATATTTCCATACAGAAAAAGAGAGTGAAGCAACCTCACCTTCTAGCTGGGTTTGCTCCTTAAAAGGTGTTTCTGAGAGAGTATATCTTGTGTATTGTGTATGTTTATGTGCTTATTTTTTTCTTTCTCTACTTTTCTTCATAATTTTTGTTTCCATGCATGCACTAATTACAATTAAATCCATAGATCTTAAAGTTTAATAAATTGTAACAGTGTAGAATTTCAGTAATTTTAATATATTATTATGAGTTCTATTGTGACAAACAGTCTTGTGGAATATCCACGACAGTTTACGGATCATTTGGTGTTAGAGTTTCTTTGGTATTTTTTAGATATTGTAGGGATCTAGATAAGAGAGGCTGAAAATTGTGAAACCCAAATCATGGATGACGAATCTGTAAACATACTTGGTGATCCTGTAGAGGTGAGGATTTTGTGGCTTGAACAACAAGTCGTAGATATAAACCACAATGTAAACCTCCTCATGGAAGCCCTAAGAAATAACATGGGGGAATTCAGAGAAGATGGTGGTTTGAATTCAGAGGAAAAATTAGAAGTCGGATTGGCAGATCAGGAAGACATAAAGAATGAACGAAAGAAAGAACCGAGAAAAGATCAAACCAGTTCGAGTGTTGTGAATCAATCCTTATTCCAAATGGAAGAAAACATCGATATCAAGCCATACCATGGTAAGGTCAATTATCTAAATCTCAACCATTGGTTGCAACATCTAGAAGTTTATTTTAGCATATGCCATATTGAGGAAGGGCAAAGCATCTCATTCACACAACCAAAATTAGAGGGCCAGGCACTGAGTTGGTGGGAGAGCCACACGGAAACAATAAGGATGGAGGGAGAACATCTGGTGACTAAGTGGGAGGATTTCAAACCCCTCATTAAGTCACATTTTTATTACATTGGGTATATGGAGGGCCAGTGGATTTGGTGGAATTCCTTCAAGCCAAAACAAAGCCAAAACGTGGAGGAATACATGTAATATCCCTAACCTGGAATATTCCTCAAACCCCATCAAGATCTCAACTATGAAATCACACAAGTGGTATAGTAGCCGAGAAAATCACAGAGATATAATGACAGAGATATAATAGTAGTGTAGCAACAATAATGAACATATGAAATATAAACAGATACACACGAAATGCAGTGAGAAATGCTAAGCCATTTTATTATACTAAGCAATAAATGACTACAAGAGGTGATTAGATAGATGGCTCCTCGACTTGCCCAAGGCAAGTGACAAAATACTCTCAGAATGACAAGAATGGCCTCTCTGCATGGATGTTGCTGCTATGTTGTTGCTGTTGCTAGAAAAAAATGATGATTTTGGGCTGCTCCCCTCCTCGCAAAACGTTGAAACTTTGGATTCAAGCTCTACTCAAGAAACCAAGAAAAACCTAGAAAGCTTTCCTGGAATGCCTCACACTAATCTATGTCCCGTCTACTGGAAAACTATCATGCTCTTGTTGCTACTGGAAATTGAATGAGGATTTGGGGCTGCTCCCCTCCTCAGAAAAGACTAAAACTCTGGAATTAGACTCTACTCAAGAAACCTAGAAAGCTTTTCTGAAATGGTCGACCCCCGAAAATCACCCCCTTGGGGTTTTGCATAGTCCGTCAAACACGTTGATGAAACTACTGCTGAAATGCTGATGAACCTACTGCTGGAATGCCAATGGAAATACCTTGCCCAAGCAGGCAGTTGAAGTCCCCCGGGGCTAAGGGTGAGATCTCCGAATGGAGACACCCAATGCACTAAACAATTTTGTAGACTAGCTAAATAGCCAGCATGCTCTAAGTCGAAATGACTATCACAAATGCTCATAACCAGAATCAACAAAACGATGGGTCTCCTCTCTCCTTCATAGATTTTGCCTCTCTCAGTCCCAAGGCTCACCTCCTCCAGCGTGATTCCTCTCTTGCCACATGTTTCTTCCCTCCTGTGCAGTCCCTCCATGTGTCTGTGTGGGCTCCATTTCTGTGTCCCCCTTTGGCCCCCTTGGCTCCCCTCTAAGTCAGAACGTTGTGCTACTAGGAAGTGACTTCTTATTCTAAAAGTGAGTTATGTCCCCCGTCCTTACTTTTTTATTTACAAATAACTATAGAAGGCAAAAATTGAACAAAATCGAATATTCGAATTAGCCATGGCTAATTAGGAATATTACAGCCTCCCCTGAAAAAATGTTTCTTGTCCTTAAGCAACTGAAGTGATGGATGTTGCAAGATCTTCTCACTCTCCCAAGCAGCATCCTCATCCGGCAGATTCTTCCACCTCACCAAGAATTCCTAGACCGTCCTACTCTACAATTTCCTGTCCTGGTATCAATGATAGCCTCCAGCTGCAATACCAAATGCCCCTCATCATCCATGGGTGGTAGCTCATTTGTTACTGTCACCTGCTACCCCAATGCCTTTTTCAGGAATGATACATGAAAAACGTTATGAATCTTGCTGCCTTGGGATAGCTCCAACTCATATGCAACTTATCCAATCTTGTGTATCACCTTGTATGGCCCATAAAAGTGGGGCTTGATCTTCTCAGCCCCTTTCTGCTTCAGTGACGACTATCGGTATGGCTGTAATCGTAGGTAGAGCATGTCCCGTACCTCGAACTGTCTCTCCACCTGAACCATGTCTACATACAACTTCTGTTGGTTCTGCATTGTAGCCATGTTATCCTTGAGAGCTCGGAGGATACCTTGACTCTCTTGGATCCAAATCTTGGCTCTAGGAGCCTTGCTATCACCAAACATCACGTCAGCAAAAGGTAAAGGATGATAGCCATATAAGGCATAGAATGGTGACATACCAATGGACATGTGATGTGAAGTATTGTAGTAGTATTCCCCCAGATGCAGCCACTTCAACCATGCTCACTGGTACCCACTGAAATACTTACATAGGTAGCCCTCCAGCCACTTGTTAACTATCTCTGTTTGCCCATCTATCTATGTGTGATAACTGATACTCGGTGTCAACTCTATCCCCACCAATTGGAGAAGCTCTTGCCAAAACCCGCCCATGAAATGACTGTCCTTATCACTGTCGATGGTCTTAGGAAGAACATGTAGCCTAAAAATCTCTCTAAAGAATAGCTTGGCCACTTGTGTTGTTGTATAGTGTGTGGATATGGAGAAAACATTTGTGTACTTGTCAGTCAATCAATGACAACAAAGATACAATCCTTGCCCCGAACCAAGGGAAACCCTGTGATGAAGTCCATCAAAATACTCTTCCATTTCACCTATAGAAAGGGAAGAGGTTGCAATAAACCCGCAGGATGGCTCATCTCTCGCTTGTTCCTCTGGCAAACATCACACTCCCTGCTGGAGTACATCCTCCTTGAGGCCCTTCCATGAAAACCTCTCTCTAATGGCCTTGTAGGTTTTGGTAAACCCCTGATGTCCCGTGAAAGGTGAATCATGTGATGCCTAGAGTATCTTCTTCTTGAGCTCAAACCCCTCAGTCAAGAAGATCTGGTCCCTGTAATAGATGATCTCATTGACCACCCTGTACTTGTCATGTGCCACCTACCCATCCAAGACCTCACATGAAAACCTGTCCTTGGATTACTTTACTAAGATTCGAGCCCTCCAATCTATATCCAAGCTCATAAGAGACAATGTAGCTGGTCTATATGAAAGGGAATCTGCTACCATGTTGTTCTTACCCTTGACATACTCAATGTCAAAGTCATATGCTTGGATCTTACTGATCCACTTCTGTTGCCTCTCTTGTAGCTGCTTCTACTCCAAAAAGAACTTGAGGCTGTTGTGATCAATCCTCACCCTATAGTCAATAAATATCCTCAATGTACCATCCTTCTTCTTCACCAACACCATAAAACAAGAAAAAGGACTCGTGCTCAGTCGAATGGGCCCAAGAGCTAGAAACTCCTAGATATCCCACTCAATCTCATCTCAATAGGCCTTGGGGTGCCTATAGGGGGTGGTGGTCACTGCCTAGATACCCTGCTCAAGCTCGATAGTGTGCTCAAACCCCTGGTCTGGTGGCTTTCCTAGCGGAATCTCCCTAAACACTATGGCATACTGGTGAAGGATGGATTGTATCTCTAGATGTACCGTCCACCTTGTAGTCCCTGTCTCTGATGCATATAGCTCTACTGCCACTCTATGTCTCCCTTTCGGAAGACTGCCTCCTTTCGATGAGCTGAAACAGTCTGAGGTGGATATGTGCGTTGTCCCCATATCTTCTCATGCCTCCCTGTCTTCTCATCATCCCACTCCATCTCCAAGGTCTTCCAATCTATCATGACCTTCCCTAGAGTGATGAGCCACCGAAAACCCAGTATCATGATGGTGTCCGAAATATCGACCACTAAAAAGCGGTCAGTCAATGTGTAGGTGCACATCGTCACCGAAAGCTCCAGAACACAACGAGAACACGTCATGGTTTGATCTGCTAGGACCAATACTGAAAACCCGTCGAAGCTCTCTATCTGAATACCTCTCTGCTCAACCATCTGTGCATCGATGAAGTTGTGGGTTGACCCACTATCAACCAAAACTGATACGCACTGGCCACATACTGTCCCTCATACACATATCATCAGATACTTGGGAACTCCCCGCAATGCTGCAAGGGCCCCTCTAGTGGGTGCAAAAGATGCACCACCTGCTATTGTTGGTGGAGGTGGCAAAGGTCCTTGTATGGCATGGCTATCTCCTACCTCCACATCCTCCTCATCATCTTCTTCTCCACTGCTCGCAGAGAAGACCTCATTAAAATGTGCTTTGTTAGCAACACATTTATGTCTTGGTGCCCATGGCTCTTGACAGGTGAAGCACAAACACTTCTTCTTCAGCTCCCTCCTGGCATCATCATCAAGTTGTACTCATCTTGGATTCCCCTTTGGAGGAGGAATCCTCACATCCTTTCCCTTAGACTGAAAAGTCTGTCTCTGGGGGTAAGGTGTCTGGGTCCTAGGTAACACATCTTGTAAGTCACGGGTCCTGCTGATAGCGTCCTGGAGTGTGGCTGGTTTAGGGGATTGGACTAAACCCTGAAATGGCTCTGCTAACCCCTCAACATACATATAGACCTCTGTGCCATGGATAGGTCTGGCACCATCGCAGAGACCTCAAGAAATCTACAATGTAGGTCTCTGCACTCCTTATTTTTTTAAGCCTTGTTATCTCAACAAAATGTTGCTCTGGATCCCTCTGATCAAATCGCTCCATCAGTATCTTGGTAAACTCGGCATATTTTGTCACTGTGGAGTGCCTTAGTGTAACCATCCCATGAAACCACCAATCTTGGGCCTCACCATCCAAATGCAATGTTGCCACCTTGATGGCCTCTGTCTCTAACATCTGGTTAAATTAGAAATAAATGTGCAACTTCTCCACCCAAGACTTTTCCAAACTGTTTCATGAGCCATCAAACGTAGGCAAGTGGAATCTACTCGCTGCACTGTGGGTGTCGCCATCATGGTAATGTCGGTACCCTCTGTGATGGTCACGGGGTCTGCTATCCCACTGGAACTGAACAAAATCTTTGAATGAGAGGGCTTCCCTAAACTCCTGCCCATAGGCTTGGTACTCTACAAAATAATCGCCCATATGTTTGGGCTCTGCCTCCTGCGGGGCTATGGCCCTCGTGTCTGCTCCTAAGAAAGTGGGCATGGTAGAGCGGGTAGGGGCATGTGAGGCCACCTATTGCGCAATATCACGCTGCTCTGGAAAGTGATGGGATGCACTTGATCCCTCACCAATCTTAAAAACTTTTGGGCTCTCACACTGTCTGGCCTCAACTGCGGTGAATCTCTGCCCCGTCACCTTAATCTGCCTCAATAGATCTTGCACCGATTTGGGGATCATATCTGCTGTTATAAACATTTTTGGGCACTGAAACGCCAATCATAAATGTCCATAAACCAAGGGCTCCTAAGTCCCTAAAAGTGTTGCTTCACATGCTAAAGGAACAAGGTCAGTTGATTACATCATCTCCTATAAGTTCTCCATAGAAAACTGCTCAGAACTGGTCAAAACTGGACCATACAGACTGCCCACTGCAGAGGGTGTGATGCATCTCACCTGCTCAGTGTAAAGGGTGCGATGAACGAGAATGGACAAATGGCAGAGACAACTTGGGAGGTGGAGGATCATGGAATCTTCCAGAAGCTTCTCCTATGACACTTGCCTCTCTGAATTCGCCCAGGGATGAGTAAGAGATCATCAATCTCCAAGTGGAATCAAGAACTATCAGAGAGAGGACACTAATCAAAATCCCAGAGGTTGAATCACCCCCTACAATCATCTATATATGGATCCCTCATCATAGAGATCCGTAGGCTAGAACCTTATATCTTGTAAGGAAGTGTTGTTGGTTTCCTGGTGCAACATCATAGTGTTGGGTGATCTAAGCTTTACATGAGGTGAAGAAGGGCTTTCATACTAGAGGATGATGCTAGATCAGAACAATTGGTTGTCAACCTCTTTTCTATTCTTGATATTAATAAAGCTATTAAAGTTTTCCTTCACATTCTTGTATGTTTGATGATATATGCATTTGTGTGGTCAATGTATGTCTGGTCCTATATTGTTTATGATTGTAGATCTCTGTTCTTCGATAGTATTATGCTGCTTTGATTTCACATGTGCTCTTTGAAGCTGGGTAGATGAAGGAAGAGCGGCAAGGATCTGTCAGAAGGGAGAGGAACCAAGCAAGGAACCAAGCGCAAGACTGAGGTTGGTGTCCTTTGTTCCCCTCCTATCTACAGTTTCTCATAAAGGAAAGCGAAAGTAGTTTTAGTTTGTTTGTTTCTAAGATAGCTACCAGTCTTAGTGGGACTAGCAGCTCCGAGTGGACACTAGATTTCCCAATAACAAAATGTCGACTCCGCTAGGGACCGAATAGATTGTTTGCTTGTCTATATTTTTTTGTTTTCTAAACTTACAGACGGAGCCTGAAGTCAAGCTAGCTAGCTTTTGAACTGCATTTTCTATGCAAGTGCAAAGTAGATCAATGCTACTTCAGTCTATCTTTGGGTTTTGTTTATAAACTGAACAATCAATTTTGCAAACCATCTAATTGCCCTAGTGGTGGCTCTAGTAACCTCATTAGATCAACCCTTGTGATTTATATTTACTGGACATCACTTGCCTGGCCTAAATCCCTGAACTGAGCTGCGAACTGTGACCAACGACCAAGTAAAAGTCTCGCACTGGTACCATCACACCCTCTCTACAAGGAAGTCTGTATGCATCGTGCCTCCCATGTGCAGTAGGTGAGATCCATACTGGATTCCCTGTGTAATAGGTGTGATGGTCAGAAAAGACTAGTTTTGCCTTCAGACTTTAGTTTTCTTCACTCTCTTCAGATCTATTTAGGAGTTTTGCTGTCTGTGATTAGTATACCACTATGGAAACCCCCTTCCTTTCCATCATTCCGCCTCCATTGTGCAAAGAACTATGAATGTTTTTATGTATTGTGCGCCATTTTCAGTTCTCTTTTACAAAGAAGTAGCGTAATCAAACTGTCGTTTATTGATTTGGAAGTGTCGCAAGTGTCATTTTCAGTCATAGAAAAGAATCTTATTGTTCTTGATATTTGACTATACTGTTACTCTTGTATTTGATTTGAATTAGTGGTTTTTCAAGTGTCGAAAGTAGTTTTAAACTCAAAATCATAAAGTGTCGTCGTTATCTTCCTTTCGTATTTTGAAGAAAAATTGTTAGTACTGTCACTTTGATAAGATAATTCAGATTTGTACTTAGCATTTCTCTTGTCATTCACACATTAAGAAGGCTCAAAACAAATACATGCATGTGCATTTTCATTTAGACTTCTTGTTGATTTGATTTACGACAGTGCATCCAGTGTGTGCTTTGTGCTCTATGTTGAAAGAATCTCATTTCTCTTTCCTTAGTAGCTAGGATTTTCATTGCAAAAAGAAGATTAAACGATTGTTTATCATCTTAGACTGCATTTTAGGAATTGTATATCTACATCACA
>APFE030513477.1:29179-80557 GCA_000404065.3 Pinus taeda
CTAGTAAAGCTAAAGATCAAGTAATTGAGAAGAAGGAGAAGTGGAAGGCGAAAAAGGAAAAGAAGAAGAAGGAGCCAAAAGCAAAAGGGGGCAACCATGCGTCGTCTAGTGAAAATCCACACACTGCACCGTTTAAACCTAAATCCCCATGTTTCATTTGCAAAGGAAACCATTATCATCGAGATTGTCCTTGCATCCCTCAGATCTTAAGGGACTGGTCTCCTCATTTGCACAATTCGGTGTTTTCAACCTCTGATGATCATGTTGAAAGTACACCGTCAACTAGTGAAAGTGAAGTATTTGGACAGAAAAGGAAATGAAAATTTCCTTGTAACCTGTGTGAAGGCGATCACATCGTCCACCATTTTCCCTTCCTAGATGAAGCTAAAAGAATTTTGGATAACCATCCTGCTTCACCACTACAGCTTCCTCCTGGATATAAGAAACTCTTGCCAAGTCCATCACTGGTTGAAAATCCGACTGACATGCCATTATGGTCAGTCGAAGCATCTATCATTGAAGATAAACCCTCTGAATCCACACCAGACAAAAGTCAAAAGGTCGAGGTGGCAGTTGACCCGGTCTTGCCTTCAGACGGTCCACCTTCAAATGATACAATCACTAGAGAGAATGAGAACGACACCTTTCAAATTCTTTTCATAAACATAGACTTTGACAAACATGGGGGCAATCTAAATGGTCCTTTACCATAGGAAGGAAGTTCTTCAAATTCGTATATGGCCGTCTATTCGGTCCCATCTCCAGCAACCTAGTCATTTCCTTTGATTGGAATCTACTAGGGAGACCCTGTTTACTGACTAGTGTACCATTCTGAATCATTGTACAAGCTTACAGAATGGTCATGGCCGATACCATCGTAGATTAAGGGGCTTCTGTGAGTATCATTGCCTCAACTACTTGGAAAACGCTTGGTGCGCCATTGCTTCTACCTGAGATGAGAAATTTGATAGGCTTCGACAAAGGACCCAATTGACCATTAGGGATCCCTCCAAATGTGCCTATTACTTTGAGAAGGAAAACCCTTTATATAAACATAATAGTAGTCCAAGTACCACTAGACAATAATCTACTCCTTGGGCGCGACTATATTTATAGCATGGGAGCCATTGTCTCCTCACTCTTTAGAGTAATGTGTTTTCCACATGAAGGCCAAGTGGTCCAACTCGTCGACCAACTTTCGTTCCTCGACTCACACATAGCTAATAGTTAAATGCCATCCCTAAATTGTCTTTTCATGCAAGGAATGTCTCATCAATCTCTAATCCATCCACCTGAAGAACGTGAGTAATTGGGGAGGACATGATTGAAACCTAGGGGGCATGTACCTTGGCCTGCTTCGGCAGGGAAACTCTAGGTATAGAGTAGGTTTCCACGAAGGAAAATGACTGGTCTGACACCCGTCCATATAGAAAAATGGGATTAGACTGGAATAAGATTACCTCGTCAAGGTTAGGTGGTTGGGGTTTAGAATCACCTTTTTCCAAATGGACTAAGCCAGGAAGTGTTTCTATCTACGGTGTGGATGGAAACTGTCTTGCAGATGTGAGAACTTCTATATGGTAGCCTGGAAATTTTTCACTATACCTGGGGGCATGCAAATCTTTTTGCATGAAAGTGAAGATCAACCATTTATTTTCTTAGTTTGTAGATTCTCAAATCCTTTAAACTCGTAGGATTGGTCACTCCTAACTTGCATAACGGAAGGATGCA
Organism: Pinus taeda; assembly: GCA_000404065.3. Lineage (NCBI taxonomy): Eukaryota > Viridiplantae > Streptophyta > Pinopsida > Pinales > Pinaceae > Pinus > Pinus taeda. The sequence goes on from APFE030513477.1 coordinate 30,911, forward strand.
GAGCAAAGTTTCGAATGGTGCAAGCTTTTTAAAAATTGAACCTACCGATGAGATGTCCTTATTATATGACTGGCACGGGTAGTTTTTATGTGAAGTTCAAGCTCGTTAAAAATTAAACCTAAGCAATGAGCAAATGTTTTCCCTAGAGTTTACGCTCATTAAAAAATGAACCAATCTCTGGTAAATAACCATTGCGAATGCATTATCATCAACTTTTAAGCCTTAGTTGTGTACTCATCATCACCTCCACTCTGTTTAGACGGTCATACGCCTCCATTTGATTGTTTACCCTTTTGAGGAACATTTGCGATGAGTGATCTTGTTATCCATCCTTGTGACACTGCCGTGATTGGAAAATTCCAAACCTTACTTGGAATTAGCTGCTACCCGAAATTATCACTCGTTCCTCAAAAAACGAGTCTCTTTAAGCTCTTTTCATATGAATTGTAAAATATGAAAATATCGCCAAGTGATTGACCTCTCCGGCTCATTAAAGTCATCAGAAGTGCTATCCCTCCTCTAGATTTTAATCTTTTTGGACCTGAGGGATTATTACACAACACGATCGAGCGCTTGTCTTGTTCAGCTCGTTAAAACTATCGAATATTCATCCCTTTCATATTATTTTATACTTTTTTGGACTTAAGGGATTATATGACGAAAAAGGATTATTGGAGTTTCCTTTCCATCCCTTTTCAAACTCTCTAAAAATGAAAAAGGATCGAGTTATCATTATCGTTAAACTCATTAAAATCAATAGCGACAAACTTTTCCAAATGGATGAGAACAAGTTTCACTGTCACTACGCTCTTTAAAACATAGCGACGGGTTTGCCCGAAGGACAAATTATAGAACAAGAATATGTTATCCTCCTCAATCTTGATAAAAATAAAGAGGTACTCATCAGCAATGAATGGGGAAAATTGGGAAGAAAACTTGAAGAAACTTTATTGGTAGCAAGTCGCTCTTGAACATGACACTTTCACTCCATCTGAGTCGGGTTGGGTTATTTCGTTCACCGGTCGTATCACCATTGGTCCATCACACCATCCATATTTGGGGTTAATGCTACCAATCCATGTCAGCATCGCCGATATGTTCAAGAGAAGTTGCTCAAAGAATTCACCTATGTCTCATCCATTGTAATACATTCACGCTCCATTCTTTCATGACCACCACCCTGAACCATATATCATCAGATCATTTTCACCTCCAAAATCATTTGTTCCATTCCATGTCGTAGAAGTGGGATTCATTAAGGCCCTCCTACAACGGGTCACTTCTTGTTGACATCAGTTCATTATCCAAGAAGTTGACCTAGGAACAACCCCTTTCAGTACTTTGAAACTTGCATGCGTCAATGGCAAGTTTCTCACTTTCAGCAACAGGTTTACATCAATGGCGTTTGACCAAGATATTTTGCATGGTGTTCAACGCCAAGTCCCTTTTCCACACCAGGTGATCAGGTGATGTCTTTCCATGTTCAACCCCAGAACATCTTTCACATGGATTGACTTATACTCAAAGTGAAGACTGAACGAATTTGAAGACCCCAGATCTAGTTCCATCCATCCCGGTTGCGATATATTTAGGAATATAAAGACATCAAATGTACATCATTGTGGAACAGATGATCATCCGAATCAAAGGATGATGACTCCGTCGGAATCATTAGTCTGCTACACAGACGATTTTTTGTCCTATGTACATGAAAATGAATTTATAAAGTTGAGCATGGGAATGCCCGCCTTAGCTAGATCATGAAAAATATTATGAAGATAGTGTATTTTATTGTATCTTAATATAGGTCGCCTTCCAACTCGAAAAAACTTCGGATCCTCATGATAAAGAATTTCACCCGACATAAAAAGATTAACGACCTCATGCTTTAGGGGGAAACTGTTATAGACATTTTTGGGCACTCCGACCCCAATCATAAATGTCCATAAACCAAGGGCTCCTAAGTCCCTAAAAGTGTTGCTTCACACCCTAAAGGAACAAGGTCAGCAGATTACATTAGCTCCTAGAAGTTCTCCACAGAAAACTGCTCAGAACTGGTCAAAATTGGACCATATAGACTGCCTAGTGAAGAGGGTGCGATGCATCTCACCTGCTCAGTGTAAAGGGTGTGATGCATACTGGAAAGACCTTCTGTAGGGTGCGATGAGCGAGATTGGACAAATGGTGGAGAAAATTTGCGAGGTGGAGGATCATGGAATCTTCCAAAAGCTTCTCCTATGACACTTACGTCTCTGAATTCACCCAGAGATGAGTAAGAGATCATCAATATCCAAGTGGAATCAAGAACTATTAGAGAGAGGAAACTAATCAAAATCCCAGAAGCTGACACACCCCCCTACAATCATCTATATATGGATCCCTCATCACAGAGATTCGGAGGTTGGAATCTTGTATCTTGTAAGGAAGTGCTATTGGTTTCCTGGTGCAACATCATAGTGTTGGGTGATCTAAGCTTTACATGAGGTGAAGAAGGGCTTTCATGCTGGAGGATGATGCCAGGTCAACACAATTGGTTGTAATCCTCTTTGCTATTCTTGATATTAATAAAGCTATTCATGTTTTCCTCCACATTCTTGTATGTTTGATGATATATGCACTTTTGTGGTCAATACATATCTGGTCCTATATTGTTTATGATTGTAGATCTCTATTCTTTTATAGTATTATGTTGCTTTGATTTCACATGTGCTCTTTGAAGCCGAGTAGATGAAGGAAGAGCGACAGGGATCTGTCAGAAGGGAGAGGAACCAAGCAAGGAACCAAGCGCAAGACTGAGGTTGGTGTCCTTTATTCCCCTCTTATCTACTTATCATAAAGGAAAGCGAAAGTAGTTTTAGTTTGTTTGTTTCTAAGATAGCTACCAATCTTAGTGGGACTAGTAGCTCCAAGTGTACTCTAGATTTCCTGATAACACATGAAAATCTCTTCCCGTCCTCATCTGGCATCGTATCCTACTACACTGCGTCCACCACAGGGTCCTCCTATTCTGTGTCCACCAACGGAACACAATGTGCCTCTCTGTAAGTGTTCTCCAACCTACACCCAGTGTCTCTGTATCTTTGACCTCTGTAACAGATATATGGTTTTCCCTCTGGTGTCATAGATTGCTAGCTCCACAGGCTGAGCGAGATCTATGCTCTGATGCCACTGTAATATTCCTAACCCGAAATATGGTCCGCATTTAAAACAGGAACGCAAAAAATTATATAGATAACCATAAATACAGATATGAGATAACCATAAATATAGAGCTGCACTAGAAATAATACTTCATTTCATTAATGGAACATATTGAAATATGTTTACAACCAGAAATGGTAATAAACCAGCTAGGGCAATGGTAGCTTATCTCTGAGAAGAGATTTGTGGCTACATGCCTCTGAATTGTGTTACAATGAGGCTCGAAGGCCTATTTATCATTGAGAAACAATGGAAAACCTTTCACATCCCGAAACCTAACCCTAGAAGATGAAATGCCAAATTGTGGGCCTCGTTTGGGTAAATTGGTACATCAATTTCCCGGGGTCGTAACTTTGGCATATGATCTTTGTTTGACGCGTACAATAGCTCGTGAGAAAGATCTATCTGAGCACTACCACTTTGGGAGGCAACATCGGTCCATGGACCCATGTTTCCCTAGATTTCCTGAAAAAACGTCCTTTAGGGCCTCAAAATGGCTCGAGAAGTTCAGGACCCGAAAAACTGCTAAAAATAGTAAATTGTGCGACAATTTAGGAAATTGAAAAAGCTGAAAGAGACAGTTGTGGGGGTCCAAATGGGATAGGTGGGTGGCCACCAACATCCACCTAGATATTCCTCAAACCCCAGCAAAATCTCAACCAAGAAATTGCACAAGTGGTATAGTAGTCAAGAAAATCACAGAGATATAATGACAGAGATATAATAATAGTGTAGCAACAATAATGAACATATGAAATATAAACAGATACACACGAAATGCAACGAGAAATGCTAAGCCATTTTATTATACTGAGTAATAAATGAGTACAAGAGGTGATTAGATAGATGGCACCTCAACTTGCACAAGGCAAGTGACGAAATCCTCTTAGAATGACAAGAATGGCCTCTCTGGGTGGATGTTGCTGCTATGTTGTTGCTGCTGCTAGAAAACAAATTATGATTTGTGGCTGTTCCCCTCCTCAGAAAAAGCTAAAACTCTGGATTCGAGCTCCACTCAAGAAACCCAGAAAAACCCAGAAAGCTTTCCTAGAATGGCCTCACACTAATCTGTATCCCAGCTGCTGGAAAACCGTCGTGCTCTTATTGCTACTGGAAATCGAATGAGGATTTGGGGCTGCTCTCCTCCTCAGAAAAGGCTGAAAATCTGGAATCAGACTCTACTCAAGAAACCTAGAAAATCCAGAAAGCGTTTCTGAAATGGCTGACCCCCGAAAATCACCCCATTGGGGTTCTGAGGAGTCCCCCAAAGACACTGATGAAACTACTGCTGAAATGCTGATGAAACTGCTGCTGAAATGCTGATGAAATTATTGTTGGAATGCCAATGGAAATACCTTGCATGAGCAGGCACTCGAAGTCCCCCGGGGCTAAGGGTGAGATCTCCGAATGGAGACACCCAATGCACTAAACAATGCTGCAGAATAGCTAAATAGCCAGCGTGCTCTAAGTCGAAATGACTATCACAAATGCTCATAACCAGAATGATAAAAATGAGGGGGCTCCTCTCTCCTTTATAGCTTTTTCCTCTCTCAATCCCGAGGCTCACCTCCTCCTGCGTGATTCTTCTCTTGCCACGTGTTTCTTCCCTCTTGCGCAGTCCCTCCATGCGTCTGCATGGGCTCCATTTCTACATCCCCCTTTGGCCCCCTTGGCTCCCCTCTAAGTCACAACGTTGTGCTACTAGGAAGTGACTTTTTATTCTAAAAGTGAGTTATGTCCCCCATCCTCACTTTTTTATTTACAAATAACTATAGAAGGAAAAAATTAAACAAAATCGAATATTCGAATTAGCCATGGCTAATTAGGAATATTATAGTACATCACAAAATTTAGAAAGATGGTTATAATGCTAGGTATCTCTCCAAAGAACCCATATATACTTGTCAAGTATTTGGGGGGTCTACACTTCCATTTGCGTGAGAAATTGATGTTGTTCAAGCCCAAATTGGTCGAAAATGCTTGTGTATAGGCATAGTACCTGGAGAACATAGGCCTGAATGGAGTGCAATCAAGTAGATCTAAGCATAAGGAGAAACAAGTAGCTTCTAAGGAGGGGAATAAGAAGCAAAAAGGGTGAAAGATAAAAATATGATGGCCACAACACACCAATGAAACGATTCTAGCAACCACTACAACATTGACGACCATACCGAGGAGAAGTGTTGGAAGTTGCATCCAAAGATAAACCCAAAGACCAAGAAGAAATATAATTAGAAGAGGAATCATATGGCCACTAATTCAAGAAACTAAGTTGAAATCAATTCCGATGTGGATGAGAACATTGTATGTACATCAATACATAAGGAGGTGAATCTGAGCAACCTTCAGCAAAAGGAAGAGAAATAAATGAACAAACTCTTCAATATAAAGATGCAGGTCAAGAATACAAAGATTGAGGCTTTGTTTAACTCAGGATCATTGGTGAATCTCATTGCAGCAGGTTTGGTCAAGAAGTTGGGGCCGGAAGTTTGTGATCATCCAAACCCATATCCATTGGGATGGTTAAATAAGGATTCATAGTGGAAAGTAACAAAACAATGCAAAATTAGATTTTCTATCAGTGCTAATTTTATAGATGAAGTAGATTTCGATGTGGTTCCCCTTGATGTATCTGGAGTAATATTTGGGAGTCCATACATGTACATGCGTGATGAAATATTCATGAGGATATCTAACCAGCACTAACTCATCAAGGATGGCATTCTTTTAATCATTAATGTGCACAAAGGAACGTCAAACATTTCACTGTTAAGTGCCAACTAAGCCATGGAATTGCTCAGTTCTAGCAAGAAGTATGTTTTATTACTTTTAAGAGAAAGTTAGTTTGAAGGGGAGTCAGAAAGAGGTAAGGCATCCCTGGATGGGTGTACTAAGAAACATAAACAACAACTGGAGGATTTGTTATAGGCATAAAAGAATGCGCTCCAAGACCCTAAAGGGTTACTACCTAAGAGATAAGTGGAGCATGAGATCTAGCTATTTCCTGACTCTCCATCACCAAATATTGGGCTATATAAGAAGTTTGCCATAGAAGCAAGTGAGGTGAAGAGAAGATTGCAAAAATTGTTGGAACATGGTGTCATTAGATTAAGTGCATCACCATGTGGGTCACGCATCATTGTTGTGCCAATGAACGATAGAACTTGGTGGATATTTATAGATTACAGTGCATTGAATAAAATCATGCTCAACAAAAAATACCCCATACATAGGATAGACAATCTGCTAGATCAGTTGCAGTAAGAAAATTATTTAACCAAGCTGGACATGAAGTATGGATATCACCAGGTTCGAGTCAAAGAAGAAGATACATGTAATATCGCCTTAAAAACCAGCCAAGGTTTCTATGAGTGCTTAGTTATGCCATTTGGACTATGCAATGCACCAACTAAGCTTATGAGAATAACAAATGATATGCTATGCCCTTTATAGATTCATTTATTATTGTCTATCTGTATGATATACTACTATATAGTGCTACCTAGGAGGAGCATATTTCACATTTGATGTAGGTGCTGGAAACATTGATGAAGCACCAGCTATTAGAAAATATCAAGAAGTGTGAGTTTTCGAAGTAGTATTTTGTGTATCTGAGGTATGTGATCAGTGGAGGAGAGGTGAAGATAGATCCTTCCAATATCGAGGGCATCATGAAATGGCCAATGCCTACTAATGTTTCTGAGGTTATGATTTTCATTGGGATAACAAAGTACTTGAGGAAATTCATAGCCTCATTTTTAGGGGTAGCACCACAGCTCCATGCCATAATAACAAGTGACAAGATTTTCTAGTGGGGAAAATGTTAGCAGAATTATTTTGAGGAGAAAAAGAAGAAGATTAGTCAACAACCAGTTCTAGCATTAACAAACTTTCAACGACCCTTTGAAGTGGACGGAAATGTGAGTGGGTATTCTATGGGAGTTATCTTGATTCAATTAGGAAGGCTCATTTTCTACCATTTTGAAGTATTTGATGGGGAAGTTCTTAACTACCCTACCTACAATAAGAATATCTATGACATGGTGCAAGATGTTAAGAAGTGTAAGAACTATCTAATGGGAAACGAGATAGTAATCCACAAAGGTCACCCATAGTTACAGTACTTGCAGGCCTAGAGTAAGCTAAGGTAGACCAGGAGTTACAACTGGATGGGATTTTTATAGCAGTTTTAGTGGGTTATCAAGTATAGGAATGGTAGCAAAAACAATTTGAGTGATATTCTTTCAAGGCCACTCACATTAAAGATTATAGCTTTGGGGAATCTTATGCACATGCATCCATTCACCCATGATCCATATAGAGAGACATATTTGGAAGAAGAGGACTATAAGAATGTGTATCAGCAACTACAGAGTTGGCTTGATGTGCATGATGGCGAAAACACCATTGAATTTACTCTACTAGCTGTATAAGGTATGTGTTCCTAAAGGAGAGAATTTGTAGTTGATTAGAGAGGCTCACACCTCTAAGGTTGCATGGCACAAGACTATGGCTAACTTGCTAATGTATGTGTATAGGCCCAAGATGCAAGAGTAGGTAGCTAAGTTCATAATAGGATGCATACCTTGTTCTACCAGCAAGCCTAGTAATAGGAAACAATGTTCTATCACCCCTTACATGTACCTACTCATCATTAGGAATGAATTTACATGGACTTTATGGGAGGTTTGCTGACAATCAGGATGGACATGACTACTTGTTCATGGTAGTTGACACATTCAGCAAGATGTGTGTTCTCATGCCCCACAAAAGCACCATCACTCGACAATAAGAAACAAACTTGTTCTTTGGAGAAGTATGGGTGCACTTTGGGATACCAAGGAGTACCATTTCAGAAAGGGACATAAGATATCTTAGTGCATTTTGGAATTCATTGTGTGAGAAGATGGACATAAAGTTGAAGAGGTCTACAACAGTCCATCTGCAAACGTATGGGCAGAAAAAAGTAATCAATAGGACTTTGGTGCAATTTCTAAGGGGATAAAACTATAAGCATCTGAAGACCTCAGACAAAAATGTGGTATATATAAAATATTCTTATAATAGAGAAGTACACACTTCTACAGGGAAGTCCCCATTCGATATTTGTTTTGGATATTTTATACCTTCACCTTTGGATATTATATCGGGAAGCAAGGAGAAGTGAGGGGAGATCTTACCGGAGATGCTTTAAGGGATGAAATATTTATATAGAAGATCAAGTAGGTCCATATACAGGTATAGGAAACATTTAAGAAGTTGTAGGAGAAGTATAAATCCAAGCATGATCGGCATAAAAGACAGAAATCATTCAAGGTGGGAGACAGAGTATGGCTACAGTTGAACAAGGATAAGTTGCAAAGGCGTCGTGCGAAAATCAAGGCTCTAAGGTATCATCCCTTTGAGATACTGGAAAAGGTGGATGATAATGCCTATCAAATTAGTTTACCGCCATATATGCTCATTTACTTAGTTGTTAATGTAAATAATTTGAAAGTTAATGAGCCTTCCATGATTTATCAAGAAGAGGAATAAGTCCTACCTTCTATGGAGGATTTGGCACCATACGCTCAGGAAAAGTCAAAAGAAGATACAATTTTTCAGAATAGGTCCAAAACTACAAGACAGGAGTAGGAAAAATTAGAAGGGGGATCGGCAGATCGAGAAGACATGGAGAACCAACCAAAGAAAAAACCCAGAAAATATCAACCTAGTTCGAGTTTCAGGAATCAAACCTTATTCAAAATGGAACTCAAAGTTGATATCAAGTCGTACCACAAAGTTATAAATGCTCTAAAGCTAAACCATTGGTTGCAAAAACTACACATTTATTTCAACATCATCAGATCAAGGAAGGGAAAAATATGTCATTTATACAACTGAAATTATAGGCCCATGAACTAACTAGGTGGGAGTTCCATACAGAAACCATGATATTGGAGGGAGAACCACTAGTGACTAAGTGGTTAAATTTCAAAACCATCATTAATTCACAGCTTTATCCCATTGGGTACTTGGAGGACCAATGGATCTGGTGGCATTAATTCAAGAAAAAGTCGGGCCAATGCGTGCAGGAGTACACCAAAAAATTCAGAAAGTTGGATATAATGTTGGGTATCTCTACAAAGAACCCATATGTACTCTTAAGGTATTTCAAGGGTCTGCACTACCATCTGCATGAGCAAGTCATGATTTTCAAGCTCAAATTGGTGGATGAGGCTTGTGTACAGGCATAGTACCTAGAGAACATAGGCCCAAGAAGAACACCATGTAGTGGATCTAAGAAGGAGCAACAAGAAGCTTCTAGGGAGGGGAAGAAGAAACACAAAGGGGGAAAAGATAAAAAGAAAACATCCACGATGCATCAAAGCGGAGATTCTAGCAACCATTACAACATTGATGGCCATACAAAGGAAAAGTGTTGGAAGTTGCATCCATAGCTAAACCCAAAGAACAAGAAGAAAGATAATAAGAAGAAGAATATCATGCACACTGATTCAAGAAACCTAGTTGAAAGAAGCTCAGATGTGGATGAGAAGATCACATATACATAAACAGAGAAGGAGGTGAATATGAGTAGCCTTTAGAAACATGGAGAGAAACAAATGACTAAACTCTTCCATATAAAGATACAAGTCAAAAAGACAAAGATTGATGCTCTGTTTGACTCAGGATCGCAGGTGAATTTCACTATAGTAGAGCTCGTAAATAAGTTAGTGCTAGAAGTCTGTGATCATCCAAATCCATATCCACTAAGATGGGAAAATAAGGATGCAGAACTAAAGGTAACAATATCATGCCAAAATAAATTTGCTATTAGTATCGATTTTATTGATGAAGTATATCTGGATTTGGTTCCCCTTGATGTATGTGGAGTCGTGTTTGGGATTCCATACATGTACATGCGTGATGCAATATTGATGAGGAGAGCTAACCAATACTGTCTCATCAAGGATGGAAAATCATTCATCATCAATGTGCACAAAGGCAAGACAAAAATTTCACTAGTAAGTGCCAGCCAAGACAAGAAATTGAGCAACTTCAACAAGAAGTATGTTTTATTGTATTTAAAATAAATTCAGTCTAAAGAGGAGTCAATAAAGGAAATACATCCCTAGAGGTTTGTGCAAGGAAATAGAAACAAAAATTGGAGGAGTTTTTACTTGCATAAAAGGATGTGTTTCGAGAGCCTATAGGGTTACCACCTAAGAGACAAGTGGAGCATGAGATGCAACTATTGCCAGACTCCCCATTGCCAAATATTGGGTAGTACATACAATTTTTTATAGAATAGATTGAGGTGAATAAATAGTTGCACCAACTACTAGAACGAGGTTTCAATCCACCAAGTACATCACCATGTGGGTTACCCATCATCATTGTTCCCAAGAAGGATGGGACTTGGCAGATGTGTATAGATTATAGGGCATTGAATAAAATCATGTTCAAGAAAAAATACCCCCTGCATAGGATATATAATCTACTAGATCAGTTGCAACGAGAAAATTATTTCACTAGTATCGACTTTTGTCTGGATATCACCAGGTTTGAGTCAAAGAAGAATATACATGGAAGATATCCTTCAAAACAAGACAATATTTGTATGAGTGATTAGTTATTCCATTTGGCCTATGTAATGCAACAATTAGGCTTATGAGATTAATTAATTATATGCCGCGTCCTTTTAAAGATTCATTTCTTATTGTCTATCTTAATGATATACTAGTATATAGTGCTACCTGGCAGGAGAATATTTCACAGTTGACGTAGGTGCTAAAAAAATTAAACAAGCCCCAGTTGCTAGAAAATATCAAGGAGTGTGAGTTTGTGCAAAACTATTTGGTGTATTTGGGGTATGTGATTGGTAGAGGAGAGCTAAAGATAGATCCTTCCAAAATGTATTCCATCATGAAATGGCCAGCACCTACTAATGCTTATGAGGTCAGGATTTTCATTGGGGAAACACAGTATCTGAAGAAATTTATACCCTCATTTTCAGTGGTAGCAGCATCGCTCCATGCCATAACAACCAGAAACAAGATTTTGAAGTAGGGAAACGTGAACAAAAGGAATTCAAGGAGCTAAAGCACAAGATCAATCAAGAACAAGTTCATTCAGTACCAAAATTGCAACAGCCCTTTGAAGTGGAGAAAGATGTGAGTGGGTATTCTATGGGAGTTGTATTGATGCAAGGACGAAGGTTCGTTTTCTACCAATATGAAGTATTTCTCAGGGTAGTTCTTCACTACCCTATCTATGATAATGAGCTCTATTCCACGGTTCAATTTGTGAAGAAGTGGAAACACTATTTGATGGGAAATGATATATTAATCAACACAGGTCACCAGCTATTATAGTACTTGTAGAACCAGAGTAAACTATAGCAGACCATGAATTACAAATGGATGGGGATTTTACAAAAAATTCATTTGGTGATCAAGTATAAGAAGGGTACCACAAACAAGTTGGTCAACATTCTTTTAAGGCTACCCACATCAAATATTATAGATTTTTAGACTCTTATGCACATAGAGCCATTCACCCATGATGCATACAAAGAGGTATATTTAGAAGATGAGGAATTAAAGGAAGTGTATCAATAGTTGCAGAGTCAGAGTCATGTGCATGATGCTGACAACACCATTGACTACCATCTCTAGGATGGGTTACTCTATATGCTAGATAATCTATGTGTTCCTAAAGGTGAGCATTTGTAGCTGATTAGAGAGGCTAACACCTCTAAGGTTGTAGCGTGATTTGGTGTAGGGAATACTGTGGCTAATTTGCAGAGGTATGTGTATTTCCGAACATGAAAGAGAAGGTAGCTAGGCTCATAAGAGGACACATACTTTGTTGTACCAACAATCCTAGCAACAAGAAATAGGGTCTACATCATCCCTTAGTTGTACCTACTTGTCCTTGGGAGAGAATTTCCATGGATTTTGTGGCAGGTTTATCGACAACTAGGAAGGGAAACAATGTAAACTTTGAAACAAGAACTATAAACTCAAAACAGGAACTTTGGCCAAAAAACCCCAAAAAAACATGAAAAACAATGCTAAAAGTGAAAAGTGTGTATACTGGAACGGTCGTTTTGTTTTTAGGGTCAATTATCAACATTTTTAAAAATGGCAGTAAAACCGATTTTCCCTGTGCAAAAACAACTGTTTTTGAGGAAAAAAACGCACTAATGTTTTTGGTAGAATAACATTTTTCTTTCGTAGATATAATTTGAACATTTTTTAGTAATGACAATAAAGATAAAATAATGGGATTTGAAACACATTAGAATTCTAGCAGTTTTCATTCATGTTGTTAAACATATAATAACATAACACTAAAAATCACTACAATTCTAATTTTTTCAACCATAACATTAAATATACAAAAAAGATTGGAAAATTTTCAACCATAAAATTAAAAAACCATGACATTATGAGCAAATTACATGGCTAAATTAATCAAAATGTCATTAATCGTATATTGAATGAAACATACATTATATATCTAAGTTATTATTGCATTGTAGATATTCTAAACAATATAGATCATCATAATTAAAAGATATAATCCAAAAAACATAAAAATGACTCATTACTTCATTTAACTCCATATGGAAATCAATTTTTTTTATTTCAAGATACGATGCAACATGAGTTATATAAATTGTCTTAGACAATTATCCAAAATCACTCATATTTTCTTGCACACCATCATAATTCACGTCTTCAAATGAATGAATGGACGTAGATGAATATGTTCCATATTCTTCTCTTTCTTCAACTAGTGGCCTATATGAGTCCACATGCATGCCCACCATTTTAGGTTTCAAAAATCTTCTGGATCTATGATTGGTTTCAACAGACTCCCATCTCAACACTGTTCCTTTTGGTAACAAACTCTTCAGAATCTCTATTATCTTGAAGTGAAGAGTTCCTCTCTTTGTCAAGTTGAATGCATAAACAAGTATGTCAACATCTTCCAATTTTAAGAGGTATGTATTGCGACAATTTATATTTTTACCCTTTCAATTTCTCTTTCCGCCATTTTTTTATAAACTTCCATCTCTATCTTATAAACACATTGAATGGGTGTGTATTTGTGGCATACCAATGTACTTCAACACCTACAACATCTTAATTTTCTGTAATGACCTTTATAACCTTAGCGACCCACAATGGATAGCCACTGGGATATCCACTGCTAGCACTGCGATCATGGAACCCTCCTTATCCTATATTGAACCCTTGTAAAGGTCTTCCATGGCTTCACGTCGTGCATGAGATCTTCTAAAACCAATATACATTTCTCTTTCCTCTTCCTATGAAGAATTAATAATACCTCTTGATTGTTGTTGTTCAACAATGTTTTTTTCCTCATGTTCATTTGAAACATTTTGTGGCCAAATAAATGGATTTTTCAAAGGTATATATTCATTTTTTGTTCTTGAAATGATATCACTTTGATTATTGAAAAACGACTCCCACCAAACTGAATTAGAAATATGAAATTACTCATATGTATATCTAATACATTTTTTTATTTCTTCTAGGTAATCAGAATAACTTATATCTCTATTCTCCCTGTGTGCATTATGAACTTCAGCAACTGATTGTAATAACAATATATTTGATGAAAATATTGGATGATCTGGAATGAACTTCAAAAATGCCAAACTTGATAATGATGCCCATTCTGCAGTAGTTGAAGACTTCTTGGCACATATTAGTGTTTTCCCATCAATTTTTTTGATACGAAATTCATGTTGGAAGCTAATGTAATTAAGTTATTCAATGTATTTCTCCTAACAATGTGATCCCAAAATAAACATTTGCATGCCAATAGTTTCTTCCAACACATCAAAAAGGCTCTGGCATTTATGATTTCTTAATACATTCAATTAATGATGGAGAGCTCCCAACTTCCTTCCTCCTTAATGTGATTCAAAAATGACTGAACATTTGATCAATATGGTCATAAGTGTGCCCACAAGAAGGAAATCAACGTTTACCTTCTGAAAAAATATCAATTCAGCAAGCATGTTTAGATATCCAAAAACAATCTAATTTTCCTTTCACGACAAGTGTTTTCAAATTGTAGACAGAAAACTTCAGGAATATTATCAGACCAATGAGAAGGCACATCAGGAATTATGGTTATTAAGTATTATGGTTTTCATAGTGCATTATATTAGATATCATTTTGGGATTCAACTGTGTTAAGTAAGTCATTCATCTATGACAATTTCCATGAGAGGCAGTCGTAACTGGCTAACTTCTCATGCTTTTGAATAGTCCACTTAACGCTCATTGCATCGGGTGATGCTCACATGGGTGAAGAAGTGGGATTGAAACTCGTGAAATGAATCACATAACAATGATTGACGTTATGTGATTGATTTCACTAGTTTCAATCCCACTTCCTCACCCCTACGAGCATCACCGGATGCAATGAGTGCTATGTGGACTATTCAAAATCAGAGAAATTAGTCAAGTACGACTACCTCTCATGGAAATGGTCATAGATGAATGACTTACTTAACGCAGTTGAATCCTAGAATCATATCTAATTATGGTTATTGTCATATTTTTACATCATTATGAATATTTGGAGCTATGAAGTATACCCTTCGCAACATTTTCCCATTGAAGACCATACACCCGACCAAGTGATACTGAATAAAATTTTCCACTTGTAAATTTTTGGGTGCATGAACAAAATGTGGTAGAAGTGTTTTCTTCTGGCCCATACCATCAATTATCAAACCCGAATACTTATTTGGATTTTCATAACACTTATTTTGATGCTTGTACAACTTTTTCTTTTCACTTGTTTGTTGTTCACGATGCTCTTGAAGTTCTTTGAAAATGAAATCTAGACATCATAAAAGAAAGTCATTTAGAAATACATTTTCATAGTTGTTGAATATACAATTTTAAAATTTAAAGTTATGAATGATTACCTCTTTTTGACCCATCACATTTATCCCTTTTTTATTTAAGAGAAGCACATGTACTGAAAATACCCATCCTTTTCTTCTTAGGAATACAAACATTATTGAATTTTGTCTTCCATATCTTCACAAAATATTGATATGCAATAAATCTACCATGACCCTCAGTGCCTTCTGCATATTCTTTGTATAAGTTGTAGATTTCTCGTGTTGAAAAATAATTTGGAATATGCATTGTCTCTCTAATTGGCATACATTTTCCATGCTTTGAAAATAAATATTTCATCCATGACATTTCTGTATTTGTAATGGCTGAAACTGCCGTTTATGATGTACTTCTAAATAAAATGCGGAATCCTTTTCCAAATTTTCTTTGATTCTTGACAGAAGAAAACTACCCATTGAATGAAAAATTTTGGAATCCTCTCTACTTATAAATAAATACCCAATATGATTACCATAACATGACAATGTAGATTGCATGCACCCCACTAAATATGAATTTTGCATGCTTTTATTCATTGACAAATATCTCTTCCTTTTCGCTAATGAATACTTGAAATCCATATGTTTCAAGCAATATTTTTTGACAACATTCACTTGAAATGAGAGCTCTGATAGAACTTCTTCTCATCAGATATTATTCTCTACTCCCTTGTATAATTAAAACATCTTGGGTTGATACGAAAAGGTCTGCTCCTACTCCTTGATACAATATTTCCTAACAACATCTCCATCATTGGATCATCATTTTTATAAGCATTTTCATCATCATCATGAGGAATGTTATCCTCACTATGATTATCTATGCTTTTAAAATACTAACTTGGAGGATATTCTTCATCTTGCCCTTCTTCAGTGCTACCATCACAGTCCTTAGAATTAGGACTAAATAGAAAAATTGACTTGATGTTTATTGGATATTATTCATCATGTGCATTGTCAGTGCTACTCTCATAGTCCATAGGATTAGGACTAAGTCGAAAATATTACTCTTTACATACAGAAAATATTCATCTCGCCCTTCGTCACTGCTTCTCTCATAGTCCTTAGGATTAGGACTAAGTTCTTCATCCTGTCCTTCATTACTACTGCTCTCATTGTCCTTAGGATTAGGACTAGGTGGGAAATGTGACTCTCAATTTACTGAAAATTATTCATCCTAGCCTTCATCAATGCTACTCTCATAGTCCATGGGATTAGACTAAGTGGAATGCACGACTCTTTATTTATTTGAAAATATTCATCACGCTCTTCATCACTGCTGCTCTCATAGTCCATAGGATTAGGACTAAGTGGAAACCATGACACTCTATTCATTTGAAATTATTCATCATGTTCTTCATCACTGCCACTCTCATAGTCCATAGGATTAGGAATAAATGGACACTGTGACACTCAATTCATTTCATATTCTTCATCATGCTTTTCATTACTATTGCTCTCATAGTCCATAGGCTTAGGACTAAGTGGACACCATGCAACTCTATTCATTTGAAATTATTCATCATGCTCTCCATCATTGTTTCTCTCATAGTCCATAGGATTAGCACTAAGTGGAAACCATGACTCTTTATTTATTTGAAAATATTCATCATGCTCTTCATCATTTCTACTATCATAGTCCATAGGATTAGGACTAAGTGGAAACTGTGACTCTTTATTTATTTGCAATTCTTCATCCTTTTTTTCATCTGTGCTACTCTCATAGTCCTTAGGATTGGGACTAAGTGGAAGGTTTGACTGTCTATTCATAGTGGAAGAATTTCCATTATATTCATCAATATGAATAGAGTTGTTACATAATGAAGATGTTTATGCTTCACAAAGTGAAACTTCACTATCAGAAGAATCCATGCCTTTCAAACAGAAGAGGTTGAATGTTAAAAGTGCACTTTCTCCTAATGATAATATATAGCTTAAATAATGAAACTTTCCCTCCAAAGTTTCCCTCCAAACAAATTGTTTCATGTATTTTCCTCCATAATTTTCTTCCACAATTTATTGAAAAAGTTTATGTAAAATTTTCTTATGAATAATTATTTTAAACTAAATCTTTAAATTAAAATTGTAAACTAAACCTTTACATAAATTAATTTTTTACTTAATCTATATAACATCGACTAGACAATTGAATGTTTTTTTAAATTTTTACTATATATTCTAAAACAAATTAATTGCACATTCATAGTGCGGTAAAGCAATTCCATAATGTTTGCTTTCTCATAATTTAGTATATCACCATAACAAGATTTATATGTGAAAGTCTTTATAAAAAAAAAATATTCTCGCCTACACGTCTGGTAAAACAATTCTGTAATGTTAATTTTATCATAGTTCTATATATTTCCATAACAAAATTTACATGTTAAAGTTTTTGTAAAAAGAAATTAGTCCCACATTAACCATGCGGTAAAACAATTCCGTAATTTCCGCTATAAAATAAATCTCATTATTGCTATTCCTCACATCATATCAAGGTTTTTCAAGGTTCGTTAAAAGACTTGGAGTAAATTTGTGGAGCAACTGCATTTCTCTCAAAAACATATTCAATTGAAGATTATCGCTTTTGAAAGGTTAGCTTCCATTTTGTTGTGTGCAAGTTTAAAATTCAATAGGTTTAATGATATTTTCTTTTTAGAAATTAAAAATTTATATGAGCCAGATTTACCCACTACATCGGCAGTGGGCATGGTGGGTCTGATCATGTTTGCTGGAGGCACCCAACCCGGCAGCCGAACAAGCTTGTGGGGAGGGGTGGGGGACTAGGCACCATCACACCACCCCACCCCGGTGGCCCAACAACCGACCGGGGTGGCGGTCCAATGCACCCATCCCCCCACCCCACCCTGGCAGCCCAATGGCCCACAGGGGTGGGGTGAGGGTTGGGTGCACTCGACACGCCACCCCTGGCAGGCCGTTGGGCCACAGGCATGGGGCAAGAGGGGGCTACATGGTTGGGGCAGGAGAGGGCTGAATTTTTTAATTTCTTATGTTTTTTTAATTTTGTTTTTAAATGGTTATGTTTTACAAAATTATTTATCATTTATCATTTTGTTTGTTAACTTAACTATTCCTTTTGTAATTACTAATATATATATATATATATAGAAAATATATATATATTTTTAGGAAATTGCATCAATGAATTTATGTGAATATTTTTGGACTAAAGATTGCTAAAATTAAAGGTGGATCCTCAAAAACACTGTTGAATGAACCAAACCTAAGCTGATAGCTACAAATCTATAAAGTGCCTCAAGCAATAAGAAGATGATTTCATACTGGAAGAAATAAAAGGAAGTGAAGCTTGCAGAAAATGTATAGTATGTGAAAGAAATGTTGATATCCCTAACAATAGTGGAATTTATGAGGTGCTAGGAAAGGTCATAGAGATGTGTTTGATACTGAACACTGAAGTTGTTTGTATACTTACAAAGCCACCCAAGTCACATAGCAAGATTAAATATCAATTCCCATTGTTATTGTATGACACAAGAGAGGTATCTACAGAGTTGTCTAAACAAATCGTAAATGAGATTGAACACAATATCGTAAGTATTGTTATTTATATTTGTGTTTTTCATTATTGTAAATGTCTCATTATATTTTTATAACTTAGTTTTTATTGACATATTATACTTTTTTTGACATAATTTTATTGAAAATATTTCAGTTATGTTGGGAGGCATTCATTTCACAGAGAAAGATATTATGAATGTTGTCAGCAATTTCTACTCAGGGTCAGAGGAAGATATGGGAAACAAGCAAAAATTAGTCATCCATGATGCTACAAAACTACATGCAAGAGATCAGAAAAAAATGCCTCTAGTCAATAAATCTAGCAAAGGTAGACATGTTACTTTTGAAGCTGAGGAAGTTGAAACTAACATTGAAGAATATGTTGACGTTACTGAGGATGACATTAGAATTGATGCTAGAAAGGAAAAGATTCATAAAATACAAAACATAACAATGCCCAGGAATGTCTCTGTTCTAGTTAATGGTGAGAATGTTAGGAGGAATAAAATTAAAGTTGAACATTCTCATGTAGTTGTTACCAACAATGAAAGTCCTAGTGAAAATTAGAAGAATGTAGGGAAATCATTACACCAGGAGCTAATTTAGAGGATGGTATTATTAAAACAAAACAAAATGCCATTCGACATAACTTGACAAAGGGAAACTTGATTGATGGTTGTCATAGATTTCAGCTTAATGTGAGAAAACCTATAAGGAAAGTGAAGGACAATGTAAATATCAAATCAAAAAGCCACACCACTTGCATGTTCACAACTTGAAGACATTGATGAGGTACAATCCATATGCTCATGGGGTTAATTATGTGCTTCTTGTTGATCCAGTTCAAGACCCCAACAAAGAAGCATTTGATAAGTCAAAATGTTTTGAATACAATTATTATGTGCTTGGGGGGAACCATTTTGTAGAATCTCAAAGGCAATTGATGGAGGAATATCCCAATAACCAATGCTTTGAAACAATAAAATCTATCATTTATGCTAATTTATCAGATACATAAGAAAAGTTATTGGCATGGGATCATAATTTATATAATATAGGATGTCTATGACTTTCATCCAAAGGGTTATATTTATTTAAAGTGAATTTTAAGAAAAAAGTGGTGGGGATAAGATAAATGTTATCGTATATTTCCGAAAGGAATGTTGTATAGAAATAGGCTATCAAATTGAGGAGAAAACCAATTCAAAGGCGACAGAGTAAATATTGATATTCATAGGTATTGATAACACTTTCCAGGGTTCATTTAGAACTGGTGTTAGGTCCCTATAATATTAGTGATTCCCCCATTACTATTGTCGTTGTATGCCTTATTGTTATTATTGTGCCCTTATTGTCCCCATATTGTTATTATTGTGCCCCATAAAATCCCACTATTGTTATTTTTGTGCCTTTATATTATTATTGTTAGGTCGGCTTGGTTATATTGTGAACCCTTAGAGTCCTATATATAGAAACGAGGTTTTGTCATTTGAATCATCCAAAAATTATTCATTTGTGTAGTTTAAAGGAGGTTTCCTCCTCAAAGAGGCTAAAATCTAAGGCGTTGATATATCTTTTCTATCTTTTTGTGAGCTCGTTTCATAACATTTGGTATCAGAGCTGTGGATTCTAGGGTTTTTCTACCCCAAATAGGTCATCGTGGAATTCTCGCTATAACATATTCTCTATGAAGTTTTAGAAGCTACAAAAAAAACCCATTTGAGAAGAAATCGGCCTAAACCTCATTTTAGAAGCTACAAAAAAACCCATTTGCACTATATTTTTGTAGATAGGATCTAAATAAGTTAGGGTTTTTGCAAGCTCCAAAATTTCATCTAAAACAGGTCATCGTGGAATGCTCTCTCTAACCCTTTTGCTACGAAGTTTCAGAAGGTAAAACAAAAATCCATTTGAGATGAAATAGGTCTAAACTTCAGTTCTGAATGTTAGATCCTATCTCACTATATTTTCAAAGATATAATCTGACGAAGTTAGGGTTTTTGTAGACCCCCAAATTACATTCCAAACTGGTTACCTTGGGAAAATGGTCATAAATTTCGCTCTGAGCATCAAATTGTATTTTCATAAGAAGTTGCAGAAAGTTGATAAAGTGTGGTTGTTTGGGTATCATTTTCAGAACCTAAGGTTGAAACAGTGACCCATGACACGTTGTACAATTTTTCTCTACTGAACTAGTCTATTCTCAAATCATTGTGGGAGATTTGGCATAGCCCGTCATTGGAGAATCCAATCTTGATCAGACATGTGGGGTTAGAAATGCTACTCAAAGGGCTACCATAGGAAGTAGTTTTATACCTTGGAGATCCATAATTACAGAGATACATCAGATTCAATATCGAGCTCCTACAAAGTAAAAAAAAAGGTCTATAGTTTTTTCTAAATTTTGCATAAGATTGGTTTGAAAACTTAGTTTGAAGTAATTCAATGGGCATAGTGAAGCATTATTATCAGTAATTGATGCCCCTAAGAAAGAAAATGGAAACACCTAGTAAGCAACTTGAAAGCTCTAGCATGACTCATGAAGAAGAGGAACAAATGCAACATGATATATCAAAATTACGAGACCAAATGCAACAAATTTCACTCACACAAAATGTAACAAAATCTACGATTGATGGTTTAAAGAAATATGTAGAAGCTAAGATGGACAATTTAAAGAAAGATGTAGAATCTAAGATGTATGGTGTGGAAGCTAAGATGGATGGTTTAAAGAAAGGCTTGGAAGCTAAGATGGATGGTTCAAAGAAAGGTGTATAAGCTAAGATGAATGACGTGGAAGCTAAGATGGATGGCATGGAAGCTAAGATGGATGATCTAAAAAAAGGCATGGAAGATTTGAAGACAGGTTTGAAGACATATTTGACAAAGTTTCTACAAGAAATGCTTACTAATGGCGAAAGGGTAGTAAAGGAAACTCATGATGAGAACAAACTAAATGTTATTCATGATTTCATAGACTCCAATGTTGGATTGAAGAACCCCCATGTTCCAAAGATCGATATGAGGAAGTTTTATGGCAATGATCCCAGAACATGGATACTACAGATGGAGCAATTTTTCGATCTCCATAATGTGCAAAACACACAAAACGTACGTATTGCAGCTTTATGTTTGGAACCAAATTAGTTTGTATGGTATCGATGGCTTTGCTCTCGTAAAAAAATCGTCACTTAGGCTATTTTTAGGGATGAAATGATAGCACATTATGAGGATACAAAAAGTAACACTCTTTTTAGCCAATTGATAAATCTCAAACAAAAGGGTTCAATGATGGAGCACATTGAGGACTTCCAAAAATTGAATATAAGGGTAAAAGGTATTCCTTAGGAGCATAGGATTGATGTGTTCATAGGGACTTGAAAAGATAACATCCAAAATGAGGTTTTCCTTTGGGGACCAGATTCATTAGAGAAGGCATTCAGGCTAGCAAGAAAAATGGAAAAAGAAATTATGGTGACAAGGAAGCCTACCACTCACAATCATAAACATGGAAGTGTTGCTACCCCTAGGCATCCACAACCTACAAGTTTGACACCACAACAATTGGAAGGAAAAAGAGAAAAAGGGCTTTGTTACAGTTGTGATAGAAAATACACTAAAGGTCATAAGTGTGCCGAGAAGAAATTATTTTACATAGATTGTGAAGAGGAGGAAGAAAAGGAACAACAAAAGTAAAAAAAAGAAGATATACACCAGGAGCAAACCCTAGAAAAAGAAGAAATTAATCCAACCATATCTCATAATGCGCTGGCTAGAATTATCTCCTCAAACTATCAATGTAGAAAGGCATATCAAGAAGAAAAATGTAATAGTGTTGATTGATTCGGGAAGTACCCATAATTTTATTCATTGTAAGGTAGCCAAGGAATTGAATTGCTTCCTATATCTAGCACTACAGTGTCAAGTGATGGTGCAGGTGGGAGGAACCATAAACTACTTAGAATGTGCGCACAATAATAAGCTATCATGGGAGAATATGTATGATAGCCCAAGTGCTTTCCATCTAAGATGGGTGTGCCGATGTTGTACTAGGTAGTCCATGGTTGGCAATCCTGGGTACAAAATAGCTTTTAATTTTCCAAAGAAATCTCAATGACATTCTCCTTCAAAAGGAAAGGAATTGAATTAAGGGGTATCATAGGGAAACCAAGGAAAGATAATCAGCTCTAAAACAGAAATGACAAAGCTTTCTAAAGAAAATAACATTAGGCATAATTGCACATTAGTTCACTAGAGGTTCCCACATCGAAAAATCATCCATTTCTCCAGATCTCCAAAAAGTCGGGACAATCATTCCATAGGTATTGAGACTCCAAGGCCTCCCACCATTCATGATCATGATCAGGCTATTAATTTGATCTAGAAGTGATCGCTCCAAACACAAAGCCTTACAATATATCCCTCATGTCCAAAAGAATGAAATTGAACGTATGGTGTAGAAATGCTAAGGCTGGTAATATGTTCAACCTAGTCAAAGTTCTTTCTCTACTTCAGTAGTATTGGTTCACAAGAAGGATGGATCATGGCACATGTGTCCAGATTATAGGGAGCTCAACAAGCTCACTATTAAAGATAAATTTCTCATTCCTGTCGTTGATGAATTATTGGATGAATTGCATGGATCAATTTACTTCACCAAGTTGGATCTTCATTCAGGATATCATCAAATCAGAATGAAGACTGAAGAAATTCCAAAAACAACATTTAGAACTCATGAAGGTCATTATGAATTTTTGGTCATGCCTTTTGGCCTTACTAATGCACCTTCTACATTTCAAGGTTTAATGAATTCCATTTTAAAACCCTTGCTTAGAAAATTTGTGTTAGTATTTTTTGATGATATACTAATCTACAACAAGTCTTGGAAAGATTGTGTCCAACATGTTGACATGGTGCTTAAACTATTGGAGGAGAAACAATTATATGGAAAAATATCGAAATGTTTCTTTGGAGTAAAAGAGGTGGAATATCTCAGTCATATTGTATCTCATGAAGGTGTTAAGGTAGACCCTAGCAAAATTAAAACCATTAAGGAATGGAAAATCTCCACATCCATCAAGCATCTACGAGGATTTCTCAGGTTGATAGGGTATTATCGAAAGTTTGTTAAGAATTGTGGGGGAATAGCAGCACCTCTAACAACATTATTGAAGAAAGATGCATTTTCATGTACTCCAGAAGCAATGAAGGCCTTTGAACATATTAAAGAGGCAATGTGCCAAGCACCAGTCTTAGCTACACTGGACTTCACAAAGAACTTTATTGTGGAATATGATGCCTTAGGAAATGGAATTGGTATATTTTTTATGCAAGAATAAAGACCCATTGCTTTCAAAAGTTGTACAATCAAAGGAAAGTATTTACACGAAGCTATTTATGAGAAGGAAATGTTGGCA
This sequence comes from Pinus taeda, assembly GCA_000404065.3. NCBI lineage: Eukaryota > Viridiplantae > Streptophyta > Pinopsida > Pinales > Pinaceae > Pinus > Pinus taeda. The sequence continues at coordinate 55,004 of APFE030513477.1, forward strand.
ATACTACATGCACTTAAGAAATGGTGACCCTACCTAATGGGAAGACACTTCAAGGTAAAAACAGATCATGATAGTCTTAAATACTTTTTAGAAAAAAGAGTATCTTCATAAGAGCATCAAAAATGGGTCACAAAGGTGTTCGGTTATGACTTTGAAATCATCTACAAAAAAGGGAAGAAAAATGTGGTGGCAGATGCACTCTAAAGAAAGGATTAGGATGTGGAAGCATTTCTTTGTGCCATTTCTATTATCCAACCAGATTGGATAAATGAAGCAAGGGTTGAATGTAAGAATGATCAGGAAGTGTGGAACTGTTGGAAATAATACTGAGAGGGGGGCGGGGGGTTGAATCAATATTAGCAAATCAAATACTTTTCATTTTCATACTCAGATTCATATACGCTACTTTAGTTAAGGATATACGCATATATACGGGACTGTGTTAAAAGCAACTAGCATACATCCAGTAACTTTTATGATTTAGTTAGTTCATCTTTAGTGAATGCATCATAACATTATTAGCCATATGAACAATAAACAAAACATATCATCACACATAAAGAGCACACATGAACACCATGATATAAGGTGGAAACTCAATGTGGGTGAAAACCACCTGCTGCAATTTGTTTCTATCTTCCTTTAATAAGAAACTTCTTTTACAATGTACTGGTTCAGTCCTTTACTAGTACGCAGGCTTCTACCTGTATAAAGCTACAACTTTCTCAGCTCTTGTACTATCCATTCCATTTACCAGTACGTAGGGACTGGCCTACTGAAGGCTCCAACCTTCACTCATTTTCTAGCTTCTCCTAGAAGGGAGCTACAACCCCTTGGCTGTTGCACTAGCCAATATGTTTACCAGTATGTAGGTGTCGACCTATGATCATCCAGGGACCACGTTTCATACATTTTCATACTGGATCCATAAAACAATCACCATTACAATACAACCTGCATCTTCAATCTCTGAATCACCCAATACTAAAACCCTGTCAACAACACAGTCACGAGAACACAGAACAGACTACATAACTCTGCAACAACAACCAGATCCAATAGAAACTTCAAATATCATACTTCATACTGTATACGCTACTTGGACGAACCCAACCTGCGTGAATACGCACTTTTACCAAAGACAACCCACGTACATATCTGCAAATTCTAACTCATAAATTTGCAGCTATTTCAGACATCAGAACATACCCAGGTCATAACATTCATACAATAAACATGCATCAATAGATCTATTCTATCCATATATAAAGATAATCATTCCAAGCCTTGAGATCTCGTTCCATCGTTCATCATCCTCCTCATGACTGCAACCTTGGTTCAGATCAAGCAAGGCATCAACAACCCATAACCAACATCTATATCTCACACTTCATCAAACATTCATCACTTGCACACTCTTGCACCCCATCTTGGCCTAATGATCTTCTCCTTGTATAGGTTTAGGCTTCTCTCAATACTGTGGTCTAAAACCATGTAGAACCAATACCTTGGACCCAATACCTGGGGTCGTCACTTCGAACCAAATACCATGGACCAAAACCATGGTTTCCAACATGTACGTGCCTTTACTTCTATGAACCCGTGTATATACGTGTACGCGCCTTTTTCTTAGATAACCCACGTATATACGCACTTTCATCACGGTCAACTTGCATATATCTCTCTCTTTACCTGTTGCACTATGATCTGTCCTCTGAGTGAGTCGCCATCACCTGTATCATACCTTTGAGTGAGTTGGCATCAAGGACAACACTTGAATCATAAATATAATGCCAACAATCTCCCCCTTTTGACTTGATGGCAACAACCACACCAAGTCACTCTCCCCCTTTGACATCAAGGGCAAAGGGCGGACCAAGATATTCTCTTCTTTGATCTCCATCTGTTGTCCATACTCCCCCTGAGTATCTGCTGAAATCTCTGATTGAGCGCCCCCTTTTCATATGCCGAGATGTACCAATCTATCCATGCTCCCCTTTAGCACATGCAAGGCCTACAAAAGCATAGCATAACTCTATATACATACATCATCCTCCCAATCAAGTGGGAATACACCATTTTTGACTCATCCACCCAACCAAATGGGGATATTCCAAAAGTTTATACATGCTCATTACATCATCCATCCCCTGCATAATAGGGTAACAAAATACATCATATGACTCACAGAGACCAAGGACCTAAACAAGACCATGATAGTTATCAGTAGCTATCATACACCATATGATCTACATTATAAGCATCTAGCATCCAGATCAGTAACGTGCAATCCATTCTTTTTGTCAAGAAAGATATGTTAATAAGCATCATCACCAAGAACTTATAACCATAATTCCAACAATGCATTATTTGAAGTATATGCTCCCCCTGAACCTGTGCCATGCCATCATCAAAACAGTAATTGAACCATATCAGACTTTTGTACTATTGTTTTTCTTCAGAACATCATATACGCGACTCTGTAGCATATAACTCGCATATATACGAGACTTGTCTTCATGAAACCCACATATGAGATTTGGAACACTGACGTTCCACACTTCCAGCTTCCTCTGAATTTGTCATGTCTGTGTACTCTGCTATGCCATATCTTTCTGGTTGTACTTCCTTTTTCTTCAATATCTTCAGCTGTGATGATGTTTTGTTCTTTTGGTTTGGTGTCCACAATCTTCTGCTGCATTCCTTCGCTATATGTCCAGGCTTGTTTCATCCATAACATCTTACATGTTTCATATTTCTCCTAAAACATTCAATGGATTTGTGACCAAACATATTGCACGCAAAGCAATATCCCTTAAATTACCTTGATCGTAATGATCCTTCTGTGTGATGATCTTGAACCATTCTACTTCTGCATCTGGCTGCAACATGTCCATGATTATGACATACATAGCATTCAACATTATTCACTAGAGGAAATAATCGTCTATCACTTCCATAGTTAGGAGAAAAAGATTTTCTTTGAGGAAATTCTTTCCTTGGCTGTTGATGGGGTTATCCTTACATCTCCTTGTTGAGCCTTTTAGAGTTTGCATTAGAGTTTCTTGTCTTACGTTTTGAACTAGATTCACCTTCAATAGAATCATAAAAGCCAAGACCAGTTTTAATAGCAGGAGACCTTTGACTACTAAGAATATCATCCAAGATCTTAGTACTATCTTGAAATCGTAATAGTTTATCTTTTTATTCTAATTTACCTTTCAAGATATTTACCTCAACTTGATGTTGTTCTTCTTTTTCCAGATATTGCTTCTTCAAGGTATCTTAAGACTTTCTTCCTTCTTCCACTTGTTGCCTTAGCTTGAGAATATCATTTTCTTGCTCTTCATTCAGCACCTGCAGCATATGTCGAACTCTGGAGGCACATTCCAGCTGAGCTTTTAAGCTCATGATTTCTTCTTCGAGGGAACTCTCCCTTTCACTAGGTAGAAATTGTTTATCTATCATTTTATCTGATGCTTCATTTTCTTGTCCATATTCAATATGAGGTGATTCAGGATCAACAATTGCTTCCATTCAAGGACAGGCTGTCATTGTTCCTTTGAGCTGTTTAATTATTTTGACGTGCTTTCTTTCCCATTGTTCTACGGATCTCCTTCAAGCGATCAAGCTTCTACCAGAGGACCTGCTCTGATACCAATTGTTGGAAATAATACTGAGAGGGGGGGGGGGGGGAATCAATATTAGAAAATCAAATAATTTTCATTTTCATACTCAGATTCATATATGCTACTTCAGTTAACGATATACGCGTATATACGCGACTGTGTTAAAAGCAACTAGCGTACATCTAGTAACTTTTATGATTTAGCTAGTTCATCTTCATTGAATGCATCATAACATTATTAACCATATGAACAGTAAATAGAACAGATCATCAAACATAAAGAGCACACATGAACACCGTGATACAAGGTGGAAACTCAATGTGGGTGAAAACCACCTACTGCAATTTGTTTCTGTCTTCCTTTAACAATAAACTTGTTTTACAATGTACTGGTGTAGTCCTTTACCAGTACGCAGGCTTCTACCTGCAGAAGGCTACAACCTTCTTAGCTCTTGTACTAGCCATTCCATTTACTAGTACATAGGCACTGGCCTACTAAAGGCTCCAACCTTCACTAGTTTTCCAGATGCTCTTGAAAGGGAGCTACAACCCCCTGGCTCTTGTACTGGCCAATATGTTTACCAGTACGTAGGTGCCAGCCTACGATCATTCAGGGACCACATTTCATATATTTTCATACTGGATCCATAAAACAATCACCATTGCAATACAACCTGCATCTTCAATCTCTAAATCACCCAATACTGAAACCCTGTCAACAACACAGTCAACAGAACACAAAACATACTACATAACTCTACAACAACAACCAGATCCAATTGCAACTTCAAATATCATACTTCATACTGTATACGCTACTTGGACAAACCGAACCTGCGTGTATACATGCTTTTACCAAAGACAACCCGTGTACAGATCTGAAAATTCTAACTCATAACTTTGCAGCTATTTCAGACATCAAAACATACCTAGATCATAACATTCATACAATAAACATGCGTCAATAGATCTAGTCTATCCATATATAAATATAATCATTCCAAGCCTTCAGATCCCATTCCATCGTTCATCATCCTCCTCATGAGTGCAACCTTGGTTCAGACCAAGCAAGGCATCACCAACCCATAACGAGCATTTGGATCTCACACTTCATCAGACATTCATCACTTGCACACTGTTGCACACCCTCTTGGCCTAATGATCTTCTCATTATATAGGTTTATGCTTCTCTCAATACCTTGGACCCAATACCTGGGGTCGTCACTTCAGACCAAATACCATGGACCAAAACCATGGTTTCCAACATGTACGTTCCTTTACTTCTATGAACCCACGTATATACGTGTATGCACATTTTGCTCAGATAACCCACATATATATGCACTTTCATCACAGTCAACTTGCGTATATCTCTCTCTTTACCTGCTTCACTATGATCTGTCCTTTAAGTGAGTTTCCATCACGTGTATCATACCTATGAATGAGTTGCCATCAAGGACAACACTTGAATCATAATTCCAACAATCTCCCCCTTATGACTTGATGGCAACAACCACACCAAGTCACTCTCCCCCTTTGACATCGAGGGCAAAGGGCGGACCAAGATATTCTCTTCTTTGATCTGCATCTGCTGTCCATACTCCCCTTGAGTAAATGTTGAAATATTTGATTGATCTCCCCCTTTGCATATGCCGAGATGTCCCAATCTGTCCGTGATCTACCTAATCACATGCAAGGTCTGCAAAAGCATAACATAACTCTATATACATACATCATTCTCCCAATCAAGTGGGAATACACCATTTTTGACTCATCCACCCAACCAAATGGGGATATTCCAAAAGTTTATACATGCTCATTACATCATCCATTCCCTGCATAGTAGGGTAACAGAATACATCATATGACTCACAGAGACCAAGGACCTAAACAAGACCATGATAGTTATCAGTAGCTATCATACACCATATGATCTACTTGACAAGCATCTAGCGTCCATATTTGTCACTTGCAATCCATTATTTTGGTCAAGAAAGATATGTTAATAAGCATCATCACCAAGAACTTCTAACCATAATGCCAACAATGCATTATTTGAAGTATATGCTTCCCGTGAACCTGTGCCATGCCATCATCAAAACAGTAATTGAACCATATCAGACTTTTGTACTATTGTTTTTCTTCAGAACATCATATACGTGACTCTGTAGCATATAACTCACGTATATACACGACTTGCCTTCATGAAACCCGCATATGAGATTTGGAACACTGGTGTTCCACACTTCCAGCTACCTCTGAATCTGTCATGTCTGTGTACTCTGCTATGCCACATCGTTCTGGTTGTACTTCCTTTTTCTTCCATATCTTCAGCTGTGATGATGTTTTGTTCTTTTGGTTTGGTGTCCACAATCTTCTCCTGCATTCCTTCGCTATATGTCCAGGCTTGTTGCATGCGTAGCATCTTACATGTTTCATATTTCTCCTAAAATAGTTAATGGCTTTGTGACCAAATATATTGCACGCAAAACAATATCCCTTAAATTACCTTGATAGTAATGATCCTTCTGTGTGATGATCTTGAACCATTCTACTTTTGCATCTGGCTACAACATGTCCATGATTGTGACATACATAGCATTCAACATTATTCACCGGAGGAAATAATCGTCTATTACTTCCATAGTTAGGAGCAAAAGATTTTCTTTGAGGAAATTCTTTCCTTGGCTATTGATGGGGTTGTCCTTCCATCTCCTTGTTGAGCCTTTTAGAGTTTGCATTAGAGTTTCTTGTCTTACTTTTTGAACTAGATTCACCTTCAATAGACTCATAAAATCCAAGACTAGTTTTAATAGCAGGAGACCTTTGACTACTAAGAATATAATCCAAGATCTTAGTACTATCTTGAAATCGTAATAGTTTATCTTTTTATTCTAATTTACCTTTCAAGATATTTACCTCCAGTTGATGTTGTTCTTCTTTTTCTAGATATTGCTTCTTCAAGGTATCTTCAGACTTTCTTCCTTCTTCCACTTGTTGCCTTATCTTGAGAATCTCATTTTCTTTCTCTTCATTCAACACCTGCAGCATATGTTGAACTCTGGAGGCACATTCCAGCTGAGCTTTTAAGCTCATGATTTCTTCTTTGAGGGCACTCTCCCTTTTGCTAGGTAGATCTTGTTGATCTATCATTTTATCTGATGCTTCATTTGCTTGTCCATATTCAATCTGAGGCGATTCAGGATCTGAACACTTGCTTCCATTCAACTGCAGGCTATCATTGTTCCTTTGAGTTGTTTTCTTCTTTTGACGTGCTTTCCTTCCCATTGTTCTATGGATATCCTTCAAGTGATCAAGCTTCCACCAAAGGACCTGGTCTGATACCAATTGTTGGAAATAATACTGAGAGGGCAGGGGTGAATCAGTATTAGCAAATCAGATGCTTTTCATTTTCATACTCAGATTCATATATGCTACTTCAGTTAAGGATATACGCGTATGTACGTGATTGTGTTAAAAGCAACTAGCGTACATCCAATAACTTTTATGATTTAGTTAGTTCATCTTTAGTGAATGCATCAGAACATTATTAACCATATGAACAGTAAACAAAACAAATCATCACACATAAAGAGCACACATGAACACCATGATATAAGGTGGAAACTCAATGTGGTTGAAAACCACCTGCTGCAATTTCTTTCTATCTTCCTTTAATAATAAACTTCTTTTACAATGTACTAGTGCAGTCCTTTACCAGTACGCAGGCTTCTACCTGCAGAAGGCTACAACCTTCTTAGCTCTTGTACTAGCCATTTTATTTACTAGTACATAGGCACTAGCCTACTGAAGGCTCCAACCTTCACTCGTTTTCCAGTTGCTCCTGGTAGGGAGCTACAACCCCCTGGCTCTTGTACTGGCCAATATGTTTGCCAGTATGTAGGTGTCGACCTACGATCATCCAGGGACCACGTTTCATACATTTTCATACTGGATCCATAAAACAATCACCATTGCAATACAACCTGCATCTTCAATCTCTGAATCACCCAATACTGAAACCCTGTCAACAACACAGTCACCAGAACACAAAACATACTACATAACTCTGCAACAACAACCATATCCAATAGCAACTTCAAATATCATACTTCATATTGTATATGCTACTTTGACAAACCCAACCTGCGTGTATACACGCTTTTACAAAAGACAACCCACGTACAGATCTGCAGATTCTAACTCATAACTTTGCAGCTATTTCAGAACATACCCAGATCATAAAATTCATACAATAAACATGCGTCAATAGATCTAGTCTATCCATATATAAAGATAATCATTCCAAGTCTTGAGATCCCGTTCCAGCGTTCATCGTCCTCCTCATGAGTGCAACCTTGGTTCAGACCAAGCAAGGCATCACCAACCCATAACCAGCATTTGGATCTCACACTTCATCAAACATTCATCACTTGCACACTGTTGCACACCCTCTTGGCCTAATGATCTTCTCGTTATATAGGTTTAGGTTTCTCTCAATACCATGGTCCAAAACCATGTAGAATCAATACCTTGGACCCAATACCTGGGGTCGTCATTTCGGACCAAATACCATGGACCAAAACCATGGTTTCCAACATGTACGCGCCTTTACTTCTATGAACCCGTGTATATACGTGTATACACCTTTTGCTCAGATAACCTGCATATATATGCACTTTCATCATGGTCAATCTGCGTATATCTCTCTCTTTACCTGCTGCACTATGATCCGTCCTCTGAGTGAGTTGCCATCACCTGTATCATACCTCTGAGTGAGTTGCCATCAAGGACAACACTTGAATCATAATGCCAATAGTAACTCATTCAAAAGATACAACAAGATCCCAATACATCTGATACATTCATTTAGAAAAGTGATTCATTATGGTACAAGGATCGGTTATACCTATGTAAGAATTCCCAACGCAAACAAAAGATTCTTAGGGAATTGAACACCTCTCCCTTAGGAGGGCACTCAATATTTCTAAAAACCTACCACAAGGTTAAGAAGGACTTTTGTTGGGATGGCCTTAAATCGGATATTCAAAAGCTTGTGGAAGAATGTTTGGTTTGCCAACAAAATAAAGTTGAAACAATTAAGACTCCAAGACTGTTACAACCTTTATCTATTCCAAGCCAATGTTGGGAGTACGTTTCAATGAATTTCATCACAGGTTTACCCAAGTCTGAAGGAAAGAGTGTTATCATGGTGGTAGTTGATAGAATTACCAAGTATACACACTTTTGTGCATTATCTCATCCATTTAAATCGAGTACAGTTTCTACTACATTTATGGAAAAAATTCAAAAGCTACATGGAAACCCAAAGATTATTGTAAGTGACAGAGATCCCATTTTCATTGGAAATTTTTGGATAGAATTATTTTCTCGTCTTGGTACTTAGTTAGCTCATAGCTCCTGTTATCATCCTCAATCTAATGGGAAAATTGAGATAATAAACAAATGTTTGGAAGGATATCTTCGTTTCTCTGTATCTAATAAACAGACACAATGGGTCAAATGGTTGCCTCTGGCTGAATGGTGGTATAATACTTCCTTCCATACTGCAACAAAAATGACCCCATTTATGGCACTTTATGGATATCATCCACCATCCATCACATCATATCTAATAGAAAATTCTAAGGTTCAAGCAATGGAAGTTCACATCGAGAATCAGCAACAAGTTCTCCAACTCTTAAAGGATAACCTCACCTTAGCGCAGAATAGAATGAAACAGCAGGGAGATCAACACTATAGCGAAAGAAGTTTTGATGTAGGTGATTGCGTAATCCTACGGCTACAGCCATATAAACAAATTTCCCTCAAGCAAGCTAAGAAGGATAATAAAATATGACCAAAGTATTATGGTCCATACAAGGTGTTGCAAAAGATAGGTACTATGGCATACAAATTGGAGCTTCCTGTAGGTTCCCGAGTGAACCCAGTTTTCCATGTTTCATGATTAAAGAAGGTTATAGGTGACAAGATTCTAGTTCAAACAATATTTCTAGAACTTGATGAGGAAGGAAAAATAATATTGGAACCTGAAGTAGTCAAAGAAACAAGAATTCAACAGCTACGAAATCAATTGATTTCAGAGTATCTCATCAAGTGGAAGAACTTACTCGTTGAATATTCCATATGGGAGGATGAAAATTTTATATAGAAGCATTGAGAACTACTCAAGTGTTGAGGACAACACTTTTTGGAAGGAGAGTGGCATGTTAAGTCCCTATAATACTAGTGATTCCCCCATTACTATTGTCATTGTATCCCTTATTGTTATTATTATGCCCCATAGAATCCCATTATTGTTATTTTTATGCCTTTATATTATTATTGTTAGGTCGGCTTGGTTATATTGTGACCCCTTAGAGTCCTATATATAGAAAGGAGGTTTTGTCATTTGTGTCATCTAAGAATTGTTCATTTGTGTAATGTAAAGGAGGTTGCCCCCTCGAAGTGGCTGAATTCTAAGGCATTGATCTATATTTTCTATCTTTTTGTGAGTTGGTTTCATAACATCCATACTTTATCTCCCTATGGTTTTGAACTTGTGACCTCTTAGGAGGAAATACATGTTATTAACCATTATTCCCACTAAACCTATACTAATGAAGATAGATATAGTTCATTCAGGTTGTTAATAAAGCATATCAATTTAATGTCATCTATGTGGCTTGGTTCCTATCATGGAGGACCATGTCGTGTCATCATATTAACATCCAATTCTCCTTGCCTATGCCACTTATTTAACATGAATCCTCTATTAGTTCTCATTAACACCAATTTCTTGCAATTTCATCCAACATCAATCATCCCTAGTTGTCACCATAAATACAGGAAGTGATGGATGCATGTTACCCAAAACATTACAGGTGTCCTTTCTGGACATGTCGAATACCAACTTTGATGCCAATTTATCAATCATTTCATTTGGAAAATGATCATTCTACCATCAATGCCATGATGTCATAGCCATTTGTCCAAACGTATGCCAAAGCTATAATAAGTTCGAACCTGCATTTGCTAAGAGGTCCCTACTATACATATCACTACTCTAGGTTCCCTACTATGTGCAACCCTTCATCTCTTACCATGAACATTCTTTCATCATACACTATTTCTTGTTGTACATATCCCTCAACTTCTTCCATCAAAGTAATATTCCTCGAGTTCTTTCCATCATTGAAAAAAAAATTGGAAGCTCTAAAACATATCAATGACTTTCAATGGAAACTAGGAATTTTTTATAGGATCAAGTCCTTTATCTTAATGCAACACAACCATAAGAAATATAAAATTTTCCATGTTGCACAGAGACTTGATCTCCTTCGTTAACTTCTTCACTAGTATATTTAGGTGTTTAAACATGCATTTAACCTTCAACTTTACATTGGACTCCCTACACTTACTTGACATTCATTATTTGATGAATATAAAATAGGTAATAAATTCAAATATTATTACTATTATTATTATTATAAGTTAAATTATTTCAGTGTGGGTTTTCATTCCTAAGAGATTCTATCAAACTATTATCTAAGTATTTTCTTACCTTTAAGGGTGATTACTCTTTCCTAAGTCTTGCAGTATGTTGGACATGTCAAGAATGGTCTTAAAAAGGTCTTATATATTTTATTCATATTATATCATTATATTATTGATCATATATCTCAATGCTTTTGGAGTGGAAAAATTGGAGGACTCAACTTGCAAGGTCATTTTAATTGCAGGTCCTAGTTTGGAAAAATGTTGTTTGAAACCTTTTGAATCTATTTTGATGCATCAAACCACATTTTTTGGGATCAAAAATTTCTTTGTTTGTGCAACGATCCCTTCACGTTTATCTACACTTAGGGGCCTTTTCCATTTGTGCAATAATTCTATAAATCAGTGCTCATAGCAAAATTTATGCCTCTCACAAATTTACCTAATTTGTTAACCACCATGGTACAAGAGGATGCCATGTCAACTCCCATTACTCACACATATGAGGCTAGCCACGTGTGGACATTTAAAAATATTTTTTAAGGTACAAATCCATAACTCTAATTGAGGGTTGAGGAAGTAAGAAACCTACCCCTAGATGGCTATTAGGCAATGTTAAATACCAAGCTACTAGGAGGAGAAGGGGTTCCATTCTATGTTTTGCATTTGTTCTATAGTTGAGTAGAGTATTTGAGGGTGGTAAGAGAAGAATAGAGGGGATCAGATTCTTTAGTAGCCTTATAGACCATAATCTCAATTAACTCCACATGTCATACTTATTTCTTTGTATTTGCATATTTCCACACTAGAGAAAGGAGAGTAAAGTGATCTCACCTTCTGGCTGGGTTTTCTCATGTAATGGTTTCCTAGGGAAAAAATATTGTGTCTATTTGAAGATGGTGTGTGTGTGTGTGTGTGTATTTGTGTTCTCTATCTCTGGCATTTCATCTATTTCACATATTTAAGTGGAATATCTAAACAATATGTTATTTTAACTCAAAACCCATAATCCCATGAAAGTGACATTTGTTTTTAACTAAAAATATTTAAATGCATGTTTTTTAATGTAATGAAGGTCATGGTCCTCATGCTGAAATTATAGAGAGATATATATTGGCTAGGTTTGGTTTTAACTAAAAACTTGCAAATATTTGTTTTTTGTTAGTACAAGAAAAAATCAATGTAGAATGTTTAAGCTTTGGAATAGGGTAATCTATGTGGCATTATTAAGTGAATGTATACTATGCGCTAGCATGGTATAAACACACACCCACATATAAATAAAAATAAATAATAACTAATAAATGAAAATACACATCCTTAATAAATACACACACACACACATACACACACATCATCTCTCAATATAATATTTTTTTCTAAATGGATTCTTTTATGTTATTTCATTTATTTTGGATATTTATGATATGAAAAAGATTGGTTCATTTAATTTGGTTTATAATCCAACTTTTCGTTACATAACTTTGTAGGTTTTATGTCAGTTTGATATTTTACTACAGTCCATTGTTTGGCCATTTTTGAAATCAATTCATATTAAATAAATAACAACTCCATTGTAAGGAAAATATAAAAAATGTTTGTGGCTAGATATATGATAAGTATGAAGACATTCCCTTTGAATCACCCCCATTCTCCATTCCATTTTTCCATAGTCATCACACAACAACTACCAACAATCGTTAAACAATTTGTAGGGTCAAAACAATTGTGGGAAAAATACATATAACTTTATTGATTTTAGAGATCAATCTTTCTAAGAGAAACTTGTGGTTAGTCTTAAAAAATTAAAAGGAAAGATAACCTATAGTGAAAAAGATATAGTTTTCATCAGGGAAAAGAGGCTATGGTTTGAATTTGGTATGAGCAATGCTAACATACAGTGAAAAATCTTGCTACGAATAAAAACTCTATAAGAACAATGATTTTTCTAAATAAAAATGGAAAAGTTACTACTAGTTTGAAATTATGTCACATAACCTCTCATATTCACTATAGAATTCGAATGATTGTTTCATTCATAAAAAAAACATTGATTCCATTGGTTGCTCTTTCAAACAAAAGTCTTTTATTATTTCTATATTACATGGCAAAACGATTTCAATGACAATTGATTTAACAAGTAGAGGAATTGCTCAATTATAGGTGAAGAGTATGAACTATTCTCTATGATAATCACATACAATATGAAATCCTAAGAGATTCTCCAAGATTAGTCACATCCAATTTCGAATCCTACCCACTAAAAGCCATATTCGAAGAAAAATCCATAAAGAGAAGACTGGAATTTCCCACGACGAATACACTTACATGAGATCAATGGATCTAGAAAGTATCAAAATAAGAAATAATATTGATAGAATTTCTCATATCATACTTCACCAATTAATAGTCACCAAATTTACCATGTAAACTCCAAAACAAGACCAACCTACTAAGATAAGGAAATCACTTGTTTAATCCCTTATATAGATAAGACTTCAATAGTGAGACTTTATTACTAAATATTAGTATTCGCCATTAGCATAAATAACCACTCTTATAGAGAAGTGAAAAAAAGAGAGGAGCAATTTCTAAAAAATTTCATTATAAAGAATCCATATGGCCTATACTCACCTTCGAGTGTATATTTCTCAATAGCATTGTTGTGATATTTCACATGAAAATTTAATTACATTTACATGCTAGCCTATAAAGACCAACCCATCAAAAGGATTAGAAGCATAATTGGAAGATATGTAATGCATACATTAGTAAAAAATGAAATGGACTTTATCATTGTACTATCTTGATATTGTTACATAACAAGAATAAACATGAGAGAGAGTGGACCTTTTTCAAAATGGTGGCCATTTTTATACTATACATGCTTACATACTAATAATGTTATTTTTTCTTATGGCTATATTTTCCTTTGCTTTAGATAATTAGATTTCATCATATTTACACATTGAATTCACCCCACAGTATTATAACATTATTACATCATATACAATTATGTAGAAAGAATAATATCATCAACAATGCAGGGAAACATAAATAACAATAGAAGAAAGTTATTTACACATAGAGACACCAGGATTGATCAGAGACTAGGGTAAAACCTCACAAGGGAGAAAACCATTTCGAATTCTTCTTCTTATTAGAGTTTCATAAAATTTTCAACAAAGAGAGGGTACACTAATCCATTTATTCATTCACAAGACTATCTAGAAAAATTAACCAAATCATGTCCTAGAGATGAACCTAGCAATAATACTAATCAAAACCATGATTCAGAATCTCACGGTCAAATGTCAAATGAAATCCTAGGTCCTAGTTGCATGGAGAGAGAGATATGCATGAGGCTAAAACTTTCTAGCTACACATAGAGGCTTGCATGCGTGCGACTGTAGGCAAAATTTTCTTGTGGTAACCCTCAGACTACGAACCAAAAACCTTAATCACATGTGCAAGCTTTGGACCCTATAATTTTGGACCCGTACGAATGAATTTCTCGTGAACTAATTTCATACCTGTGAAAGCAAAATCCAAAGAAGAGAAAAGAATAATGCTTGATGATTGACTCCAAATGAGCGTCAATTGACTTTTATTTATAGCCATCCAAGGGTGTCTAGTTTTTCTTTTGAGGTGACCTATCTTTTTGTGCACATGCAGGTTTCCGTACTAAAAATATATTTTTCCTTAACCAAATTAAATTCTTCCAAGGGATAGAAGGGGCCTTCCTTGATGAGGAAGATTGTCCAATAGAGCGAATTTATTCGTGAGATGCTAAATTAACACTCCCTCTCATCTAGGGAGAAATTATCGACTGCAACACATGTTCCATCACAAGTGTCTCAACATCATCAAATGTCATCTTTGCTCATATATGCTTATATATTCTCATCATTGCTTACCTTTTCTTACCTCTGCTTATCATTGCTCGCCTTCTTCTCATATGTTGAACACTCTCTAATCTAAAAGAAGAATAAGTCGACATCAGAGGGGAGCTTAAGCTACCACCCTCAAATTACATCAACAACATCAGAGAGCTTATCTCAATCTAGAACAACAATAGGGAGCCCTCCTCAACCTAGAACCACATTGGGGAGCCCAACTCAATAATAGTGAGGAAGGTCCTATGGGACACTCTCACCCAAATTTTCTCATAAGGGAGCATAAGTCTTCCACCCTATGTCGAGCAATAGGAAATATACAATATCTCATCCATCCTATTGCATATTGATCTTCCTAACAATGACCCTGAAGAGTCATGTGGTAGAACACTTGCATCATAATCTAGCTTGGGTGAGATATCCAAGTTGCAAAAGGTAAGGATCACACACCACCAAGCCTTCTCAACCTATTGGCCAGACGCGGAGGGACAATCCCAACAAGCGTATCTTGTGGGTATGATGCCAACAGGGGTATACTCTACTAGACCAAGATAGGGGTGCATATGTCTTCCACCCTATGGTTGAAAGATAAGGGTGATACCCTATTTTTTAGATATCCCTCAACCCTAGGAGCCCTCAATGCTTTATTAACTCATCGGGGAGGTCAACCAAGGGAGAAGACCTATGCTCAATGTTCTCGATCAGTTCGGACCCTTGCCTAAGAGGGTCACATCCATCAATCCATGCTACTCTTATAGATTAGAAACATATCAATGTTCTCATATCTATTACCAGCTCAAATAATTCATAGAATGGTTCAATGATACTACTTTATGCAGTTCTTTTGAGCAATAATCCTCTATTTTCCTATTCATACGGACCATCAAATCAAATATTATGTTAGAGAAAATACATGTCATAAAGGATACCTTATTCATATTTCCTATGATGGAATCAGTAATCACAAGCCTAAGTTTGTTTCATATAGCAACATTTTCTCAATCTATGAAGATATCTCTATGTCAACTATATGTATGGGATTCTTTGCTATTAGAAACAACTCTTACTATCACAATATATCACTACCATATATAAAAATTTCTCAAATAACTCTCTAAAGAGCTTCCTTAACAAAAATGTCTTGTAGATATGCATGCTAGCAACAATGTACTCAACCTCGACCATGCTTAAATATATGAACTTCTATTTCCTGCTCATCCTAGATGTCACGGTACATCCCAAACTAAAGCAACACCAAAATGTTCTCTTTTTATCAATAACGTTTCCAACCCAGTTGGCATCAACATATCCATGCATCGTACATCTCTAGCAGAATGTTTCATACCAAGGTTGATCATCCCATATTGCAAAATGTGCTCGGTGGAAATTGAATTTGAATGAAGTAGCTCATACATGAACTGACCCTAAGTGTTCACTATGAAACATATATCCAGATGGGTGTCCACCAGGAACATCATTGTCTTAATAAACTATGCATACTCAGAGGAGTTTGCTAAGTTAGGTCCAACAATATCTCTACATAATTCAATTCCATTGAGGTGTTCAAGGATTTTCATTCCGTATTTTCGAATCTTTCCACTAGCTTCATGTTATATCTTATTTACAAATTTCTAATCCCAGAAAGTAATGCATCATGCCGATATCTTCATCTCGAACTTGGAGGCCAAATCCCTCTTACTTTAATCATTGGAGCCTCATTACCTATCAAGAATAGATCATCAACATATAAAACAAAACCAAAATCAAAGGCATACCTTGGATCACTTTGAAGTAGAGGTTCATATTGACGCAACTTCTAATGATTCACCAAGTAACTGTCAATGCGAACATACGAAGCTTGGGGAGATTTCATCAAGCCATATAATTATTTCTTCAAACACAACATTGATGAAACCAATATACCAAGCTTCAAACAAGTCAATACTATGTAATCAAATCAACCAAGTCTTCTTATCAAGCCCTAGATGCCAAACCAAAACTAATATCAAAGTCATGAAAGTTTCTGCCAATAGCATTGTTAAACTTTTCAATCCAAGTACTAGGTAGAGTTCACTCAAGTATCAACAACTATCATATATCGAGAAATACCCAACCAAACATCATCAAGTCATCCATATGATCATAATATGAATCATTTCTGCCACTAAATGTGAATGCATACACCAAGGAAAAGTCATATAAGTTTCTACCATGCATTCATTGTGATATTTCTGTAATAAACATAATAGAATTACTGCATACTGAGGAGTAATCCCTTATTTTCAAACTAGTTTCAATGATAAAATCAAGACAACTAACATATTGGTATGCATACTATAGACCCATGCAAACACAATATAAGTTAATATATTCACATTCTTTGCAACATAAATATATCTGCATAAGATAGTAATCATGTCAATTATGAAACTATCCTCAAGATTCTATTAGCGATGATTCTCTAGATTTCAGCCCTACAACACAAGTAAGGTTAGATTCCAAAAGTTAGGTAAATTCACATTTTCTAGAGAGTTCAACCTCCATTTTGATCCCTGTAATAAGTCAAACATAATGTAGATCTTACTGTTCATTTTATGTCCATAGAACTTTCTATCATGCACTTCATGACTGTAGATATGTCATGCTCCACGTAGGATACTAGTTTCATGCATAATGTTTTAGTTTTTGTATCCTACAGGCTCATAAAAACCCATAGGCCTTCTTCCATCTGGATGGGAGGCCTGAAGCCCCAACCTTAATAATTTCTCCCAGCAGCTGGGGCTTGGACTAGGAGAAACCCTTTTTGCTCAAATCAGAATTGCCAAAACTTCTTCCTTTATCAAGATCATATATTCATGTCATAAACCTTGCTTCAAGAATCAAGAGTCTTCTATTCATTTACTGCAAATAATAATAGGTGTTGTGATCTTATGGAGAGTTTCTCCCTATGAATGGAAAGCCTCTTTAGTCATCATACATGACATCAACCTATCTATCATAATATTTTTATGTATCAACAAAATTGTCATATCATGGAGTCAAACTATATCAGGTTCTCAAATATATATGCATCATGGTCATAACAAATCATCATCAGCTACTTCATCATCACATATGAACATGTCATCAAATATTCATCAAAGTTTAGTGTCATATAAGTGCATCTTCATACTTCAAGGATCATAATCACAACATCACCTTTTTTATTATATTGTTAAACCATCAAGTCAAGGCATATAATTTTACCACATTATCAACTTTACTAAGCTTATCAAAACCTACCAAATATCAATAAGAAGATCCTGAGTATCAATATTATTGTCACACTTTATCGTTAGCGTTACCATATTTATCACAAGAATTAATAATAATATCAAGTTATCAAAATCAATGTTTCTATCCAACTTTATAAAATTAGGAGATCCACCATGTCTTGACAAATATAAAGGGCCCCAATATATCACATGTACCATAAATAAAACTTAATTTCACATGCATGCATGAGTCATTCATAAAGGTGATATTCAACATACCTTATGACTTAATTTTCCATCCAATCTTGCAGCTAAACCATAACACTAAAACAATATACTACACATACCTTACAATATTCATATATCTTTGCAACTTGTTACACTTATTTGTCATTGATAACTATACTAATTGCATATTGTAATTTCCAGATGCTGCTTCGAAAACTTTCAAAAAAATTTCCTCAGACACTTCTTTCATTTTCCAGCACCACCTCTTCTCTTCTTGCACTAGTTCTCTTTTCTTACACCTCAGATGATCCTCAAGAAGGATTTACTTATCACATATCATCTAGAGGTTAGAAGTATTCACATACTCAAATATGAAGGAAGCAATAATCAAATCAATAAATGTAAACAAGAATAATGTCACAAATAAATAACATAAAATCTAAAAGGTACTGATCTTTAGTGAAAAGTGATCATCTTCCTCTTAAGTAGGCCTTAAAGAAATAACGTTGTCCAATTTTGCCTTCAATATTTTCAATCGCTTTCATTGGCAATCTGTAATAGCCCTAGTTTGCTTTTCTATGTAAATAAAATAAGACCAAGGTCATGGGACACATATTCCAAGCTGAATGGAGGGAAAAACACTATAGTGAGAATCACTTGTGGTTTGTTAATGGCTATAGAAACAAGGCAAAGGCATTGACAAAGATAAGAGGTAATAAATGGTAATTTAATATGAGAAATAAAGGAAAATAGGAGAAAAGGGAGATGAAGAGACACAAATATGCATGCAATGGAAATTATAGAGAAATTAAAGGAAAATTAAATAAAAAGGAAAAAGCAAAGGAAGAGACTAGACATCAATGATAAAAAGGCATGCATGAAAAAAATCATAGCTTTTTGTTAGTTTAGCTTTTGATCAGTTTTAGAGATAGAGCTCTAAGAGGAGAGAAGAAACACTTGGAAAAGCAAGCAAGCAAGTAAAGGAAATCAAGGGAGCATGAGGAAAGGTTGGAAAAGTGGCTACAATAAGAGGACATTATAGGCACAGGTTGTATGCATGATTTCATTCCTGATATTTGGATGCATGGTACATGAATTTGGTTATTTGGTTGCTATGTTATCATTGGCATGGGATTTTCCTAGATTGACAATGGTTTTCAACCTTGCCTTGTCATTTCCTGGATAGCCATGGTATTGTAAGTTCTTTGTTTTGGTTTAAGATTTGTATGGATGGTAGACTTTGGATCCTAGTGACGTGGTCTCGGTAATTTCCCAAGGGTTCAAAGTGGAGATGGGATTTCTCCTGGAACTCTTGATGGATGGGTGGAGATAGGAAAATTCCTCTGGTTATGGTGAAGAAAGTTGGAGGCATCCAAATTTGTTTGGTGATAGTGGTTTATGGACTGGTTTATGGGAAATTTCTATGGTTGAGGGTTGAGGTGGTTTTGACTTTGGAAGCCCCGGTTGGTTTCTATTTTTGTATAACGCATATGATCCCACATTCATGCTTGGAATATGGATCGAGGCTGATTGGCTGAAAGAGAGATTTGGTTCAACCCAATCTGTGGTCGGGTGGTACGTGGAAGTCCCTGAATTGGTTGATATTTTTATATGTTAACATGAGTTATTTCCTTATTATGATCAATGAGCACATGTACTGATTATTGTGTTGATTTTATGACTAATTTGTCATGGATTCATTTTGGTTATATGCTAGTTATAGACATGATTAAATCACGTGTTCTTATTATATAATTTTATTATAGATTCAAAATTATTATGTGATATGCTAAAACAAAAGACATGAATCTACTCTACTCATCAATGGAAAAAAAAAATTGATCGATGAAATCATGAAGCAGAAAAGGAAGAATTTCAATCACACATAACATAATATTTTTATGGGGAAAGCAACTTCTAAAAACCCTGACTATCTATATTGCATTAACTAGAAGATCTGAGAAGAAAATAAAATGCTTTTTCAATCTTAACAATTCATGCACAAGTACAATCTATCTCTCTACTTCACAAACCAGTGCAAGCCAACACTTAGCCAATTCTTCTGCCACCCAAGCCCATACTTCCTTGCACTCGCAAGATCAATGCACAAACTTGTGCTTCCTATTGCTTGTTTGAATGATTCATGCTCACCAAAACAATGATTAAACTTGTGCCTTCATTCCTCCTTTTAAAGGAAATTTGAATGGTTAAAATTAGCGAGTTCTCTAATTAAGGAATGATTTATTTTAGGCCTTCTTCTAAGTGCATGCACCACCTATACAATTTGATGATTATACAACTACCCTTTAACTCCAAACTGAATTAGTATGATGCATCTATCACCAAAGTCTTTGACCTCTACTAGCTACTGCACTGTCTAATGACAACTCTACGATGTTGCTGATTATGCATTGTGCCATCTGCACTACTGTCAATTATTCTTTGCACTCCCAAGTATTTGATTGCTGCTAGTCTTTGCCTCTATCACTCTAACATCTCATTGTATCAGCCACCACTGATCCACTCTACTACTGGGTACTGTGGGATCCTGTAGCAAGGTAATGATCCATGAGACAAAACATCTGAATGTACCTTGCCCAAATTTCTGCACTCTTGGGACTATTACTTCACATAGCCCCACCTCTCACCTGGAGGTATGGCTACATGTTCTCCCTCTACCCACTTGGCTTCAAATTTCCCCCTATTAGAGCTCTCTCCTTGGGTGAATGCATCCACTCAGTCTCCTCTATTCTTCTCTAATTTGTAGGTTTTAACCTCGTACAGAAATTACCTGCATACAAATTCTAAATCACAGAAAAATAAACATTGCGAGAGCATAACACATAAAACACATATACACAGAGATTTCCCATTGGATCCCAAAACCGGGACTACCAGCTTGATTTTTTCATTATTTCCTTTCAATGTTACAATACATATTTATACATGCCGAAGCATCAAATACCATAGACCGAAAACCATCGCGTCCAAAAAACATGTGCGAAAATCATGCACAAAACCATAGGTGGGTCCGCCCAACCTAACATAGGGTCCAAAACCAAAATTTTCCGGGGCGCTTCCCCGGACCCCATAAAGTTGGGTTACGGGTACCCCTCAAACCCCCCGTTAACTATGTGGAAAGAATATAGCACAACCCAACAGGTATTGGAAGCCCATGATAAGTAAGAACTACACCAATTGTATGGTCGCAAGCATGTGTCTTGATCTCAAATGGTTGCTGAAGGTTTGGTAACGTGAGCACTAGTGTAGAACAAAGGTGATCCTTCAACTCATAGAATGCTCTTTGTTGGTTTTCCAACCAAAATACCTTTTCTTTTGCTCTGCCCTTGGTGATTTGACTTAAAGACCAAGTGATATGAGAGAACCACAACATGAACCTGCAATAGAGATTTGCAAGACCCAAAACGTTGTGGAGCTCTATTAGATTGGTTAGGGTTGGCCAATCCCGAATGACTTGTATCTTGGATGGGTCCACATGTACACCCTGCTCATCAATGATGTACCCCAGATATTGAACGTGGTTCAGGCCAAAGGTGTATTTCTCCAATTTAGCACACAACTTATGTTGTCAAAGGGTTTGAAGGACCTGTCGAATATGGTGGAGGTGTTCTTCCCAATTCTGACTAAAGATCAAGATGTCATCTAAATATACCACCACGAATGCATTGGTGAACGGTTGCAAGATGTTATCCATCAGTCTCATGAAGCTTGCAGGGGTTTTCATCAATCTGAACGGCATGACCAACCATTTGAAAAGGCCCTACTTGGATTTGAAGGCAGTCTTGCCCCTTGAGCTGGTGCAAAAGGTCATCAATTCACGGGATTGGGTACCTATTCCAGACAGTGATCCTGCTCAGCACCCAATAGTCAATACAGAGGCTCCACGTCCCATCTTTTTCTGTACTAACATAATCGGGCTCCC
Organism: Pinus taeda; assembly: GCA_000404065.3. Lineage (NCBI taxonomy): Eukaryota > Viridiplantae > Streptophyta > Pinopsida > Pinales > Pinaceae > Pinus > Pinus taeda. The sequence continues at coordinate 77,450 of APFE030513477.1, forward strand.
AAAGGGTGATGAGCTTTTCCTAATGTGCCCTTTTTGTAGCAGTTCCTAAATCTGCCTCTTGATCTCATCATTCTCTAGAACAAAGCATTGATAGATTGATCCATTGGGCAATGGCATGCCAGGGTCAGATCGATGGAGTGCTTGACCTGACAGTGTAGAGGTACCCTTGTGGGTGAGGAAAACATATCCCTGTACTCATCCACAACCTTGTCCATCTGCTGCTATTGTGCAGAGGAGCCATATGTGGAAGCCATGGCCATAACCTTCTTCTTGCCTTGTGGGTGAACCATAACAAAAAAATCATGGTTTAGGAAATGATATTACTACATTTCTTTGCAGTGATCAAAGAGATGGCGGTAGGCAAGGCTACCTTCGGTATCCTGTACAACTTATTAGCCAAAGTAATAATCATAGAATGAGGTATAGACTCATATACAACAAGTCTCTTCCACAAGTATGGTTTTCCTAACAATAAGTCAAAAACTTTAAGAGGAGCAACATCACACAGTACCTCATCCATGAAGGGCTTGATGTTGTAGGGAAGGCAATGCTGCTGGCAAACGTAAAGATCCTGTCCTTGGTGAAGCCACCCCATTGTGTACGACTGTGGATGTGTTATAGTCTTTAAGCGAAATAAGGTTCTTTTGGCTCCCACTGTCGACAATGAACTGCACCGGAGAACCCTTCACCCACATCTATGAGTGGAAGAGACATTCCCCCTCCTCTAGATCTTCATTCTCAATTTTTTGGATTTCTTTACTGGGTACGATGGCATTGGGCTCCACATCATTTATATTCTTCCCTTTGTCAATTCCCTTATCGGGTTTTCATTCAGAGTCAAAACTTTTGTCTGATTCAGAAGCCTTTAGCCTAGCCACTAATGACTCCTTGGTCCGACACTAACTTGTATTGTGAGTGGAGCTCTTATGGAACTCACACCATTTTCCCATGTCCTTCTTCGTCTTCGTGGTGTTTTTCATTATTTTCACTTCAGCGAGTTGTCCTAGGTAGCCCTGCCCTAGCTCGGTCCTTTGTTTTGTGGTTTGGGGTCACCTTTCCCTTGCTTTGGATTCTCAAATCCAAAGTCCCACTTCTTCTGTTTAAAATTCTGCTCAATCTTTACAATATACCGATACACCGTGCCGAGCGAGGAGATGTCCAAGAACTCCATCTCCTCCCAGATGTACTTGTGTAGATAGTCGCGGTACTTGAGCACCAAGTTTCGCTTATTATCCTTGATACCTAGCTTCGTGTGAAGGGTATGGAAAGTATTTGTGAACTCTGGCACATCTTGGTCCCTTCCCATCGTAGCATGGTCCACTTTATGTATTTATCTTCATAGCTCTCGACAGGGTAATATTGTTCCTTGCCACTTGATGGCATCTCAGAAAGAATTCCAAGTGGGTGTGGCAGAAAACAACAAGTGTTCACTCTCGTCCTTTTCTTCACAGTAGGTTTCCCACCAATCGTTGACATGTGGGGCGACTTTGAGAAGTGCAAAAGTAATCTTTTCCCGATTGGAAAAGTCATGAACTGAAAAATATCCTTCCAACAGATTTAACCATTTATCTATGGCGTCTGCATCTGTCAGGCCTTCAAATATGGGAATATCAAAGTTAACATGTACCTTAAAAGGAGTGGCACCTCCAGAGTGGCTACTGGATGAAGATGCATTGGTTGTGGGTAGTCGTCAAAGGATCTGGGCTAAGTTATCCATCATTGCATCCCTCTATTGCTCGAGGGCTTCCTTGAGCAACATTTTGAAAGGATATCCTGCCCACTCATCTTTCTTTTCTTTTGCCATGGGAGGTCACCCTGTTTTGTGAGATTGGTCTTGCAATGGTTCAACCTCATCGAACCCTAATGTCTTATACGCTCACCTCATTAGGGGCATGCAAAGAAAAATAGAGAAAGAGCAGACTGCTTTGATACCACTGATCCGAACTTAAACAGGAACACAAAAACTTACATATATAATCATAAATATAGAGAAGCAGCAAAAAAACATTGCATTTCATTAACAGAAAAATACTGACAAACAGAATGGAAATAAGATAGCTTGGGTGATGGTAGCTTATATCTAAGAAGAAATGTGGTAGCTACATGCCTCTGAACTGAGTTAGAATGAGGTTCAAGGTTATTTTTATTATTGAACAATAAGAGAAAACCCTAAACAACCAAAACTCTAACCCGAGGAGATGTAACACTAAGAGTTTATGGTCCCCGTTGGGGTTAGTTGGGAAGCCAACTTCCCAGGGTCGTAACTTGGTCATATTATCTTTGTTTGACACGTATGATACATCGTTGGAAAGGTCTCTTCGAGGACTACAATGTCTAATGTGATTGTTCCAACAATTGCTAGCAATTGTTCCAAAACAATGTGGTTTAGGGCCTCAAAATGACTCCAGAAGTTCATGACTCAAAAACTACCAAAAAAATAAATTGTGCTAGAATTAAGGAAACTAGAAAACTAAAAGAAATAATGATGAGGGTCCAAGTGGAATAGGAGGTGCCCACCAATATCCACCTTGATAACCGAGTGTCCTGTAGTGCTTAGGGATGTTATGAGTTGTTAGTGTGTGGTTAGTCTGTAGGCCCCACATCCTTAATTGGAGCTTGGAGGTCGGGCAATGTCATTGCAATTGTTCGTCTCATATTTACCCTAGCTGGCTAGTGAAATTGGGTAAATGTGGGAAGGGGTGGTTACACATTAGCAATTTTCAATGCAAATGGTGCATCCTACAATCAGTTGTGTTGTTCAGTACAACTATCCATGGAATTACAACAACTACTTCCACAATTAGTGTGCCAAGGTACTGTAGCATCAGTACTGACATATGTTGTAGCATCTCTTCTCAAACATGTTCTAGCATCAATACTTAGTCATTTTGCAAGCATCGATACTCTAATGTAATACAACACCAATACTCCTACACATTGCGACATTCGTACTCTTCAGCGTGTTGTAGAATTAGTAGGGTGGCAACAAAACGTAAGTGTTGCACCAATGACATATAGGAGGTGTTGCAAAAATATAATTTTGGGTGTTGCAACAATGCAAGTTGCTAGTTTTTGAGCAAAATAAAGGTGTTGCAAGAACACAAAAGT